>JAQPPZ010010124.1:0-27257 GCA_028583015.1 Wollemia nobilis | reverse complement strand
AATTATACTTGAATTGGTGAATAAAAGGTAAATTATGGTTACCCAATGGAGGTGGAATAATTATACTTGAGTTGGTGAATAAAAGGTAAATTATGGTTACCTTGCTTTTGCTTCAACTAAATTTAGATTAAGTGCTTTAACTAAATTATTTAACCTTGCTTTTGCAAGAAGTAAACATAAGAGAAAATTTTACATGTAACAAACATATAGTTTGCTTCTACATCCAACTATGTACCTTCATCTAGTTTCATTTTCATCTATACATGATGACATATATTATCTATATATAACATAATCTACAAACGAGATGATAGATACAACTTAAGGAACTTAAGGATATTAGAAGATGAACCCTCAACCTAAAATGAACAACCATTACTAGTGCTTATAACACCCCATTTTGAAGATTCCTAAAGAAGCTAATGGGACCATAAATAAATTACAACTCCTCTTCTCTCTATGGTTACTTTTATCAATAACACTCTCTAATTGACTATTATTCTGAGAATATACGAAAGCATAATCTTTTTTCCTTTAGGGGATGAAGGGTTTGGTTGAACATACTAGTAAAACTAAAATTCTAAACTTTTTTTAAAGGAAAATAAACCTTAAGCACATTTTGAGGTAATACATAATTTTTCTAAAAGATAAAATTTTAAAATGAATATTTTTTAAATTATATATATATATATATATATATATATATATATATATATATATTAATTGTGCACCTTCTTTAAATATTTTTTTGAGATATTTATCTCTTTCTATATGAAGAAATATTTTAAAAGCAAAACTATTTGACTAAAAAAATTATTGAAAATTTTGAATTTGTTTGAAATAAAATAAAAAATGCCACCTACAACATGTTATGTCTTTTTTTATTATTATATTTAGAAGAGGTTTTTGAAAGGGGTGTCATAACCTTTACATTAAAAAAAAAATTACACATAAAACTACCCCACCTAGAGATAGCCCTCAATATCCCATAAAAACCTAGAACATAAAAAAAGCCAATATTACAAAAAGGGCATAGATAGAAAAAGGCCCAAACCCAACAAACTATAGTAAAAATATTTAGTCTCACAAAAACAGACAACACATCCATACCACTCAACCAACTATTAAACTAAATCCTTCACTTTAATCTTCCAATAATATTTCAATAAAACCAGAAACAATGAATTTTGTAGACTAGGAATTAAGAATTGGTATCATCTAGAGCAGATTGAATAAGCTCCTAGTGAAAGTTTGATTTCCAAATCATCAGCTCATTTTTTTGTAGACATATTTTCGAGTAAGTCTACCACCTTATTCACTTATCTAAATGCATGCTTTATTTTCTAGGAATCTTACCTGTTGAATTTTATGGTCGTTGCTTACACCATATTTTCAATGGCCCAATTAGGAGCCTATTTTCCCAAAAGAACATTTATGATGTTGAGAGAATCACCCTCAATTTTGAACTTACTACCTTGAAAATAATGGAACCACCGAGAACCCTAAAAGTCATCTTGAACTTCAACAAAGTGGTTCATCTCGTGACCTAAGTTTTTATCAACCACCAAAAGGATATCCCATTGATAATTTTTGAAAACACTGCATGCATTTATAGGATCAATGTTTCCTTTAGATGCCCCATTGAAATTATACTTTGACCAACCCTCTTGAGGTGTTTCCCACCAAATCAAGGTCCAAGAGCATGGACCAAGAGGCAAAGACCAAAAAACAACCAATAGATAAGAGAGAGAAGACTCATGAAGGGGCCAAGACACTTTGGGAAAGGGATGACAAGAGAGGTTTTCTTTCAAATCATAGAGAATCCTAGAGCACACTAAAGGATGATATTTAGATAGGTTTTAAAGGTCCTATAGTTGCATTCCTTCTAAAATCCCTAGAGAATATGGAGAAGGGATAAAGATCAAAAAATTGAAAAAAATAACAAAATAATATGACCATTGCTTGAAAAAAATTGTTATGGAGTTAGAAAAAAACCCAAGACATCCCTAAAAATTTGAAGAAAAAACTAGAAAATTTAGCAAAAAAATGAGCAATCCAGAAAAAGATGTTAGGAAGTCTCTTCAACCAAACCACACAAATAAAATTTGTTAAAAAAAAAGAGACATGTTTTCTTGAGATTGTCAATAGTTAGAAGTCTATTTTGAATAGATATCCAGAGAGAAAAATTGAACTTTGGGATCAAAACTTTACACCAAACACTTCTATTAGGGCACCAAAAAATCCCATTAGAATCATTCAATTTACAGGCTAATTTTTCAAACAATTGCCCATTCTTATTTGGAGCCCAGATTAAGGAGTCTTTGTAGTCTTTATCAAGAATGACCATAATCCTCACCATTATTTGGAGATATTGCAAGCTATTAGACATATATCTGCTAAGTACTAGAATGGATAGTTGTTTCCAATGTTTTGAGTTCCCATCATCTTCAATGAAGTCCACCACCATAGGACCAACAACTTGATCCAAAAGGGGTTTGATATTGTTAAAATCATTAATACTATATAGGGGAAAATAATATAGCCAAACATATTCCCAAAAGTTGATTTTTGACTATTACCCAGTTTCTATATCAGGCCTCTTAATAGTAAATCTTTGGTAGAGATTAAAATATTTCAAGAGCTTGAGCTCAAAGGCCAAGATTGAAGGCAAAGAAGCTTCTATATGGAACACAACTCCTCTCTTGAGATATTTGGCATGGATAATCCTTGTCCAGTTAAATTCTATGGAGCTAACTAATATCCACCCCTGTTTGGCTAGGAGGGCAATATTCATATCCCTTAGTCTCTTCATCCCGAGTCCACCTTTCATTTTGCTTGTGCAAATCTTGTTCGAGGATACCAAATGAAATCTTTTCCTTTCTTCAGCCCTAGACTATAAAAAGTTATTTTATATCTATTCTAATTTGTCAATAATTTTGACAAACAATTTAAAAGATAGCATGAAATAGATTGGTAGACTTTGAAGGTAAGCCATCACTAGGGTAGCTCTACTCGCTTGAGTTTAAAAAACCCCTTTCTAGCCAGCTAGAATTTTTTTGAATTCTTTCCACAATTGAAAACTAGAATTCCTCCTTAGATCAATAAAAAAAGAGGTATTCCTAGGTACAATGTTGGAAAAACAATAATACGAAACCCAATAGTATTAGCTATGGTCCTTTGTCATATCAAATGAGTATTTAAAAATTAGATCTTGCTTTTTCCAAGGTGATATTTATGCCCCACAATGACTTCATATATATTCGGATATGTTTAAGGATATGCCATTTTATTTCAGAGGATATTCAAAATTATCAACCATAATTATTATCATATATTGTAATCAAATTAGTTAATATAAAATGGAAGTCTAGCATCGATAAATGTGTGTTGGTGGCCCTCATTTCCATAAAAGAGGTAGTTTAGTGCTTTACATTCTAAGCAATTGTCTTCAAAAATGGGAAAGGCAAATAAGTCCCTACTCTCAGTTGAGGTGGATAAATTGGAATATAGTCGTCCAAAAAAAAGTTTAAGATTTTTAGAGGGGGAAAGGCTCATAAGTTCTTGATCTTGGTTGAGGTAACTGACTCAGAAGATAGCCATCAAAAAAAGAAAAACCAAGATTTTTGGAGGCTAATGAAGAAGGCAAGGAGACTTCCCCCTCATTGGGACTTGATTCCCTTGTCCATTCATCCTTCCTTAGTGATATTTATGTGAAGAAACAATCTCTTTTGGGTGCTCTCCAGGTAGTGATCTCTTATATTTATGATATTCATGAAATGTCTCAGCAACAAAGGTATGGTTTGATCTCCAAGTGACTCAAGGTTTAGTTTTCCTTCTTTGGTTTTGGCTATGTTTGCGATCTTCGATCTTGTTTTTAGATTTTGTTCCAGTATCTTCCATGTAGGATCTGATCCCTTTGATGGAATGCTTATTTTTTTGGGGGATTATCTTGTAATTTTGTATTTTAAGTTTGTCTTGGTTGTGCCACTTCTTGTTAAGTATCTATTTTTTTATTTTGTTGTTCTTTAATGAGTTTTGGGGTGTGACCCTAATATCTGGAAGTCTCACTTTGTAAAAAAGGGTTGAGGTCCCTTTCAAAATCCCTTCTTTTGTCAAATTAAAATAATAATAATAATAATAATAGTAATAATAATAATTAATATAAAACTTAGTCATTAGAATAATCTAGAATAAAACTCATCAAAAGGATGTTTAGCTAAGTTAAAAAAGAACCCACCTTAAAATATATGTATTTACATGAAAAAACTTCAACTTGTTAGTTAATATCTTATTCAATTTTGAAAATTAAGTGTTTTTAAAAGTTGGTCAAAGTGATATAAACCTCTTGTAATGACATAGAATGTTCCAAAGTAGGACTTATATTCTCTCACTCATTGTAATATATACATGAATGTTAATTATATAATATAATCAACTCCTAAAGTGTTACTATTTATTATCCTTCTTTTCCTTTGTATATTAATCATTTTTTCTCAATTAGCCATTTGCTGAATTGATACTAATAGAAAATAAATATTTCCATGATATACTTAGTATGGATGTGTAGCTTTAAAAATAAATCATCATTCTTTCATATAAATAACCCCATTTTTGTCTAAGAAACTATATTATAAAACATGATGTAGGTGGTTAAGGTATTGTTATTAATTGACATTACAAAGTTAAAATAGATTTAACAAAATATTTTAGGTTTTCAAGAAGGGTTTCTACGGTGCTTTGGTGGTGGTTCTAAACACATCGGTACTAAGTAGCCACCACCTTGGTGATATTGTCTTTATTAAATGTCCTCTAGGTACACAACGGTTTCGACCCCTATTGAAGTTGCTCAATTCAATAATAGCTTAATGCAAGGAGCTGAGGAAAGTCATCCCCAAGATGTTTCATGAGGTAACACTTTTGTCTCTGATATTGTCATTCCATTAGAGTATTTCAATAAGTCTTGTAGATGGTTAGAGATCATATTCTTATTGGTTATTTTTGTTGTATTCCCAATGAATCAATAATTTTCTATTGGACTCAAAATTATTAGAATAAGTATGGTATTGAGGTCGAAGGAATATAGAATTTGACAAAAGGGTTTTTCCTAACATTTCAAAATCCATTCTTCGAATCAATTAATCAAGAAAGTAATTAAAAACCTAAAATTAATTTAATTCAAATATATATTTTTTATTTTTTAATAAAATTCGTTATAAAAAATAAGTAATTTGGTAAATATAGCAGGGAAGATATGAATTCAGCCATTGACCTCATATTTTAGAAGATTTAAGTTATTGTATCTCCTTTTCGAACTCAAAATATGTTTTTATTGAAAAAATTCTTCATTTTAATGAATAATCAGAGAATACATCATCATAGAAATACTACAGTATCTTGCTAATGAGCAACAAACAATTAGATCTAACAGTTTATCAATTCTAATACAATCCTGAATAATCTCATACCTAAACACCTTAAGTTGACTAGAAACAAGCTCATTAGCTTTGCTAATAGTAACAACAATCGACACCTCCTCATTTTTAAAAATCAGACTACATCTATCTTTCCAAATACTGAACAAGATAGAGAGTCTGATAATGTACCAAAATATTCTTGTGTGGCTTGCATAGTTAATGGAGTCTCCAAACAAAACTGCCTTCCACCTTAGATACCCCTGAACAACATTGTCATACAACCAGACTGTCTTTCTCCATACCTTTATCATTCTCAGACATTCCCAAAAAATATGTTTAATTATTTCACTTTTTCCACAGCTGGAACAAGCATCCATTTTGCTAGGTGAAAATTACTATGAAGACCCTACATAATCACTAATCAGAAAAACACCTTCAACTGCATAGAAACCCAAAACATCCACACCCCATTGAGATGCTTCTTACATTTTTTGCAATAACAACTCAAGCCCTATTTGATGTTCATAATGTCACCAAACGGGATTGCATGAATAATCAACTGATACATCTTAGAGTCTTTAAAATACCAAATTGGTTTTCCATATTTCCACCTCCAATCCTCCAGATAGGACCTACAAGACCATTGGAAAGCTTGTACAGTTGCTCCATCGGAAGAAGACATTGCATTTACTGCACTACATACCTATCAGAGGACTTTAGTTTAAATTTAACAACCAACTATTTCCATGGAGTCCAAATGCCAGTGTTTCCATCCCAAAGATCCACCCACTTGAAAATTCCCTTCTTACCAAGTCTCTTGCACTACAAGGTAGGCATATCTACTACATACGTCCCGTTTTTTTTTCCAGAGGCAAATTGCTTTAGAGCAAAGAGTCCAAACTTATCTATCAACCAAAAAGTCCCATTTAACCAAGCTGACTACATATTTCAAAGCATTTAATATTCTTTTAATAAGGATACAACCTCTAATTTTAAATTTATCGAGGTAACCAACAATATCTTTGAAACTAAAATTTCCCTTGACTCCGTCAATATTCACACAGTTCTTAATCTAGTGACACAACAACCTTTTCCAACAAAAATCATCCTCCAAACACCTAATGACCCACTTAGAAGAAATAAATTTTCCTTGAACCTGGATTTTGAGCAACCCAAGGCCATCCTCATTCTTAGGAATAATACAATACTTCCATGCAACTAGAGGAACCTACCTAAAACCATCCATATTTACCCATAAAAAATTCCTTATACAGGTCTCTAGTCTTCTATATTGAATAGGGTTTGGAATCCAATAGGAGGAATAGTACATGTGTCACATATGAAGAATATTACTTACCACAGTAAGTTTCCCTAGAAAGGAGATCATCTTACTTTTCCAAATTTGAATTTTTTCTCAAATCTCCTCATACACCAATCCCACATAGATTTAAGGGAAACCCTTCTACCAAATGGGATGCCCAAATATCTAAAAATATCTCCATCCCTAAATTTTTTCCAACCTATATGAATTTATTGAAGCAAGGACTCAGCTCCTACCAACCAAAAGTCAGATTTAGTCTCACCAACCATAGCACCAGAAGCAAGACAAAACTGACTGAAACAATATTGTAGGCCAACAATCGAGTCCTTATCTATCTAAAAAGTAAAGAATGAATCATCTGCAAAGTGGCTATTCATAAGATGACCACCAGGAATAGAAATTCCTCTAATTTGACTGGCCAACCTCCTTTGTTCCAGCATATAACCCAAAGCATTGGTGGAAATAACAAAAAGAAGAGGATCCAATGGGCAACCCTATCTGATAGATCTGAACAGCTGAATGTCTTTGAATATTTACCATTAACCACCACTCTAGCCGATGCTAAGGAGAAAAGCATTTATATTTTATGAATTGATGTCCTATTAAATCCAAGTCATTGCAACATATTAAAAATAAAGGTCCAACCCATTCTATCATAAGCTTTATAAAAATAAAATTTTAAGAATAAAGCCTATTGATTCAACTCCTCTGCCCAATCCATAGCTTCCCAAACTAAAAGCACCATATCTAGAATGAATCTACCTTTAACAAACCCAGTATGTTCTTCTCAAACAATTTTAGTAGCAATGTCTCACAATCGAAGGGCTAAAGCTTTAGCCACTATTTTATAAGAGACATTTAAAATGGTAATCAACATCCAACCCCCAATTTTTTCTTTATTAATCCCTTTAGGAATTAACATGATCACCCCTTGATTAATCCAAGAAGAAAATCTAGCTCCATCAAACACTTCCTAAACCATTCTTACATAATCATCTCCAATACAGTCCCACATATACTTATAAAATTCAGCTGAGAGACCATCAGGTCCAGAAGACTTACCATTTTTCATCCTCGATAAAGCATAAAAGAGCTCTTCCTTAGAAAAATAAGCTACCATATTGTCATTTTCAAAACTAAAAATATTTTTGGGCACACATTCTTTGAACATATCTCTAGCCTGTTGGACCAGCAGAAAGTTCTCATAGACAACAAAAATTTGCTTTAAAAGATTTTCAAACAAATTCCTTATTTTAGTCTCATCCTCAGTATGAGTGGAATCCTCCTTTTGCAGAGTTATAATATTTTTTGTAGCATTTTTCCTACGAATATAATTAAAGAAAAATTACGTAGGTGCATCCCCTTCTTTCAACCAGTGAAGCCTGCTCATAATATGAGCCCCGTTGCCAATGTAATATTCTAATTTTTTTATTTCTCCTTCCTGGATAGCAACCTTCTCCTGAAGAGAAAAGTTGAAGGGGTCAATATCAAGCTTCTTTCTATATTCTTCCAAATTTTTCCAAAGAGATTTCATTTTCCTTCGTCACCCTTTAGCCGACAATCTTCCCCGTCCTCTTAAAAACTTGACCACCCTTTGAACAACAACATCCCACCAATAAATCCACCCCTACCCAGAAGGTCTCGGCTCCAAATTCCAAACACACCTGATCAACTCCCTACAGTCAATGAAATCCAAGTGCGATACATTTAGTTTATACGATAAATTCCTTTTCTCTACAAGCATTGCTCCAATATGCATACAAGTATGGATGAGCACATGATCGGAACCCATGACTCAAAGATTCACATCCGTAGATCTCTTCCCTCTACCTTCACAAGTGAAAATAGGATCAGCGTAGAACCTATAAATCCTTGCAAACACCCTATCCATGCCAGCCCTCCTATTATACCAAGTAAACCACCTACTAGAGTCATAAAGTTTTTGTTTGAAATTAACATCAAAAGCTTGTAGAGTCGCTTTCATTTTGGCCCAAGAATTTGTTTTATCTCCAGAAAAACAACAACCCAAACCACCGTCTCTATCTCTGTCCCATCCCACCATGTTAAAATCCCCACCAAGGAACCAACATGCCTTTGGAAGATTACATTGCATCCAATCCCACAAGAAGACCCTGTCACAAGTAAGATTAGGCCCATAAATAGAACACACACCAATAACCTGCCCAACTACATCAAAAGTAGCCCAAAAAATATGAGCTTCTGAATCTTCACCCCTATTAAGCAAAAGTGAAGCAAGCCACTGTCTAACTGCAAGAACAACTCCTCTAGACCCCTGACAATGAGATGAGCTCCACCAAGTGCCCTTCCAAGAACTATTCAAGCAACTGTGCAACTCAAAGCCATCAACTTTAATTTCCTAAATACGTACATCAATAAAAATAGACTTCAAAAAACTACTGACCATCCTTTTATGATTGGGGATAGTCATCCCTCTCACATTCCAATATGTAATGTTGAACTTCATTAAGAACTATTGGTCTGAAACTAATTCCCGTCAATACCAATACCTTCATTCCTTCCCTACAAAGGAGAAACCTACAAAGAGCCTCCCAAATAAATAAAAACCTTTTTACCTTCATATTCAATCTCAAACGTTGACGAGCGACTTTGCTGAGTGGGATTTACACCATCCCCTGAAACTGAACCTTTTCAGGTTTTCATAGGCTTAGAAGGGGAGGCACAAACATCCTTTCTCTTCTGAACCACCTTTCATTCCTACTGCATAATGGAATAATTGGTAGGTTTATCTCGTGCTTGAGATCATTCATCCACCTCCATTTCCTCTTTACCCTCTTGCTCTAAAACTGTCTCTTCCTCTTCTTTCTTATTATATTTTCCAATATCCTTAGCTTTATAAAAAAAATTAAAAGGACAATCCCTTACCATATGATCTAAATATTGACATCCAAAACAAGGATTAGGGAGGTTTAGATACCTTACCTCTTGTTGCACCAAACCCTCAAGTGTGATAATTTTAAGATGTTAAGGGAGCTTCCTACTCAAATACACCTCCACACACACCCGTGGACTAAATCTAAGAGATTTATTCCCTTTCGAATCTAGCAAAAATTTCCCAAAGTGCTATGCCATATAACTTGACATGCACCTGAGTTCCAACTTCATGGTGACAAATTTGATCCACAGGGGGTAATGAATCTGAGAACCATACCTAGGATCAAAATTTGGATGCCAAGTTTGCAAAAAGGCCATGGAGCCAGCAATGTTCTAAGTCCCAAATTGTAGCACATGTCTCTCGACATCTACTCGTTCAAAAAAAACCAACACATACCTCCCTCCTAAGCCCCAAAATGATTTTACATGCAACCCCTTGGACTCCTAGTTCAATCGGATTCAATTTTTGAAGTCTGCCTCTAATGGAACCTTACGCAAGAAGAATAAAATAATCCTATTAGCTTCCAATTCCTTTCTTGTATTTTTGTATTATTCAAACTCCATAGCAAAAAATGTGAACTAATCCTCCACATCTGCAAAAATTGAATCTAAACGATCCAATTTTAAATACAGGTCTTCATTCGGATCTCCAAAAAATGGAATATTATCCCCACCCAAGATATAAACTTAGTAATCCATACCCTTCATTAATAAATCTCCTCCCATGTCCTTCTTTAAGGCGATCGCAAAGGTTTTAGTCTCAACAGCTCCATGTAGAACCTCAATAGATTCATTATTAATTAAGGGTTTTGTTGGGGATGTCTAAAACAAATTTGGCTTGGCCGATGAAGGTAATTTCTCATGATGTTCCACAGGTGACTTCGTATCCAGACTTCATGTCTTATTCCTCTTCCCTGGTGAAGTGTTCCCAGCTCTAGGAGTTGCGTCAGTTATAGCAATCGTGGTTTGCACTTCCTATAAACCCCCATTCATTGTGGAGTCTCCCCACTGCAATGGTAGTAATTTTTTATTCAAATCTCCATTGTCTTTAATAACAGGTGAAATTTTCTCCTTTGAAGCATAACTTTACCTGCAATTGCATCTGCATTCATTTTATCGAAATAACTGTCTGAAAAAAAAGGATTTTTGAATCCCGTAACCATATTTCCCATATCCTTAGACTTCCCTTCACGTTGAAGCTGAAGAAGACTCATGTCGCCCTCTCGATCAAGGAAAATATCTTATTTGCGCGATAATCCCCTCATGATCCTCTGCTGGCAAAGACCGATGCCCTTCCTCACTCTCGAGCTCAACGTCCTTTCAAAATCCTTCCTTCATCCAAACCCTCCTTCCCGAAATACCTTTACTTGGAGGCAAAGAAAGACAATTCAATCCGACTCACAAAAATTTGAGGACTTCCTCTCACAGAATTCAACAGTTCACATTATCCTTAAATCTAAAAATTTAAAAGTTGAAATATTACTTCAACAATAGTAGTTAAATTCTAGACAAATACAAAATTAAAATATCTTACAAACAGGTCTTAAATTCTAGACAAATGCAAAATTCAGATATCTTAGAAATAGGTCTTCGAAGCTACCTACCACCCTTAAAAGAAATATAACGGACAACAAATCCCTACCATAAAAGATAACACAAGCATTTAAGCATTTTCTAATTGAAAATTTTATTTGCCTTCAATAATGAACTTAATCCACTCGAAAAAAAAAGTCTTTTATAACTAACTTGGGAACTAGTTATATAGGCCATTTTTTGAAACAAAAATGCAACAAACATGTTATCGGCCCAAAAAAATTAAAAAAAACAAAAACAAAAATGCAAGAAGCATGTTCGTGGCGCATAATTTTATTCCCGCGAGCGATGTTCCACCGATTTCTTGGCGGAATTTAGAGAAAGCGCTGGTGCAAGCAGGTTCTACAATTGTGTCTACAATGTGCATGGGCGTCATATTCGTTTCTACTATATTTTAAACTGAAAAATATTAATAATATTCAAAATGTTTAGGTCTTACAAAAAGCTATAAAATATTAATAATATTCAAAATGTTTAGGTCTTACAAGAAGCCATACTTCATGTAGATAGAACATAACTTGCAAATATTTAGTTTTGAAAATAAGAAGCTTCACTCTAGTTTTAAATTGCATTTGTTAAATTCTTTAATTTATATTAATTATAAATATAAAAAATTATTTAATTAATAAAAGTAATTTATTTTTTAAAAATTTAAATATAATTTTAAATTTATGATTTTTTTTTTGAATGAAAGGACCTTATATTAATTGGAAATAATCACTTTCATACAAAAAGGTTGGGTGGAATTAACACACCCCGTGGCACACACCCAAAAAATTACAGGATCACATGGATCAACTCAAAAAGCCAATATTACATCAGAACTGAGTAAAGAAAAGAAGACAAAACAGAGACAAGTGTATGCAGCCACTGGTGCAATTGGAATCAAGCGAACATCCCATCCACTAGAGGTGCGAAATTGGACTGCAGTGGAGACCAATGATGCTAAGAAGTTGGAGCAGATAAATGATCTCTGCGACCACTGTGAGAACGAGCTGAAGGTGAGCCTGTGTGAGAGAATCCACGAGTTCTGGACACATGTTTATCAAAAGGAAGCCGGCTAACAGAGCAAGGTGCATTAGCCCAATGATCCAGAAGTGATCTAAGATATTGCAGCTCCACCTGAACTTTCTCCACCTGAGTAAGGATCTGTAACCAGCAATCATAGAAGAGAGCATATCGAGCAGCAATAGAGAAAGAGGTAGAAGCCTCCTGTCTCCCAAAGATAATATTATTTCTTGTTTTCCAGAGATGGTATAAAATATTAAGACGAAAAATATGCCAAACTTCATTTAGGGGAAGAGAAAAATCTAGGGGATCCCCAAGTAGTGCATTAACCCAAGAACATTGCTCCAAAGAAAAGGAATTGAAAAAAGAAAGAACCCAATCCCAAGCATTTTTGGCTGTTTGACAAGCCCAAAACACATGAACAAAATTGTCAGGACCTCTACAAAAAGCACAAACAGGATTAGCAACCCCCATATATTGTAACCTATGACCAAGGGGAAGACCTTGATGTAAGAAACTCCAGGCAAAAAAACAATGCTTAGGTTCAAGATAGGACTGCCAAACCACAGAAAAGCGAAGGCTCCATCTAGATTGAGAAGAAACTAGATCCCAACGGTGGTTTAAAGTATCAACCAGAGGAGCATTAGGGGACAACATATGATACCCTAAAGAAGGTTTATATTTCACCAAAGGAGTATGATTAGACCAACACCAATCAGATGACCAATGCTGTGGAAAGTTCTTACCAAAATGTAGCCAAATAGAGAAAGGAGTGTTGTCGATAACCACATCAAAAGTTGCTCGATCATCTGGCTTAAGACCAAACTTCTGGCAAAACTGATCCCAAGAATACCAATGCTTGGTATGAGCATCAAAGAAATCTGAAAATGTTGCAATACCTTTTTTGAAGAAGCGTAATGCTCTAACCCATTGAACTTGAGCCAAAGGTAGGCCCTCTGAAGTGACTACAGGAGACCACCAAGGACTTAGAGTGGAGATAGAAGCTCCGGTAGATTTATCTTTACCCTGCCATTGGAGCCTGGGTTTGAATGCTTCCCATGCCTTCCAAATACTTTGCATCACAAAAGAACCTGTAATTTTAAATGGGGCTGGAGATGTCAAAATGGTTTGTAAGGTCAGGCCCCGCCACCCTTTCCTCCCAAAGGGCAGGCCAGAAGAGATGCAGTGTCGTACAAGAACTTTCCAAGCTTCATCACCCTGAAGTGCCCTAACAATCCATTTAGCACATAAAGCAAACCCCTAAAAATGACAGTTAAATAAACCCAGACCCCCCTGCCTTTTTAGGAAGACAACAAACATTCCATGCCACTCTATGAAACCCCTATTTTTGTTTATTTGAAGCCCAAAGAAAATCCCGCAAGAGCTTGTCCAGCTTCTGGTAACAATTTTTAGATGGGACCCAACAAGAAGAGTAATATACATGTGTAGAAGCTAGCACCTTAGAGCAAACTTGAAACTTACCAGCCAAGGAAAGCTTTTTAGTAGACCAGTAGCCCAACTTCTTCTCAATTTTTTGGACAACCATATTCCAAAGTTGAGCAGGAGAAGCCTGGAAGGCAAAAGGAATACCCAAGAATTTGAATAATTCTCCTGGTTGAATCCAATGCCAAGAGTAAGAAGCTAACCACTCAGGAAGTGGCGTTTGAGCTTGTCTATAACAAGATGTTTTCTTCCACTGAATGTTAGAACCAGATGCTAAACAGAAAGTCTCAAGGCATTGTAAAGCTGCATTTACTGACTGCTCATCTTCATGTAATGTCAAAAAAGAATCATCAGCAAAATGGCCATTCACCATTTGAATAGAAGAACCAGGTAAAGAAATACCTTTAATAATTCCTTGTGAAGTTTGATGGGCTAAAAGGTAGCCAAATGCTTCAACAGCTAGAATAAACAGGGAAGGGGCTAATGGGCAACCCTGTCGGACAGAGCGAGCCAACTGAATACTAGCAGAGTGTTGGCCATTCATCGTGAGGACTGCAGAAGCATCACAGAATAACATTTTAATAGATTGCACAAAATAGGGACCAAAGCCAAGAGCTTGGAGGAGGGAAATAATGAAATTCCATTCAATACGATCATAGGCTTTTTCAAAGTCTAGTTTGATAAACAGAGTATCCTGTCCAGAAGTGCTAGCCCATTCCATGCCTTCCCAGACAACAAGCACATTGTCCAAGATATACCTACCCTTGACAAACCCTGTTTGCTCTGGTCGGATGATAAGAGGTAAAATAGGTTGAAGTTTTAAGGCTAAAGCCTTAGCAATGATCTTGTAACTTACATTCAGTAAGGTAATAGGGCGCCAGTTGGTAATAAGTTCTGGGTCTCCAGGCTTGGGGATAAATTTGATATTTCCTTTATTGATGAGGTGTCCTAAAGACCCAGATATCATAGCTTCTTTATAGACATGTAACAGATCAGAACCAAGCATATCCCAAAATTCTTTATAAAATTCACAGGGGAAACCATCAATACCAGGAGCCTTATCATTAGCCATTTGAGACAGGGCATTCCTCAAATCTTCCAAGGTTAAAGGTGCATCACAACAATCTCGGTGAGCCAGAGAGAGCTTCTGAGGAACAACTGCACAACAATCATCAAGAGCTTTTTTCCGAGCAGAGGTAAGAGGCTGAGAAGCAAAAACTTGTTGATAGTGTAACACAAAAGTATGAATTATATCAGGTAAATTAGTGAACCTGATTCCCTCAGACTGAATGGCTTGAAACTGTGTGGAATGAATAGGGGGTCGGAGGCGCTTGAAGAACTCCTTAGAAACCTTATCACCAATTGCAAGCCAATGCATTCGTGCTCTGAGTTGAGCACCTCTAGCTTCATACAACTCTGCCTTATGAATTTCATGTCGAAGAGCAGCAACATGTGCCTGGTATGCAGAGTTGAAAGGATTAGCTTGCAGACGGAGAGTAGCTTTGATTAACTCATCCTTTAAAACTGAATTAGCTTTCCTCCTTCGTTTAGCCACATCCTTACCAAGGATGCGAAGAACAAAAGTAGTACGGGAGATAGCAGCATTCCACCACTGAATCCAGCCTACCGCACCAGAGGGTCGAGGAACAACATTCCAGATTCTATGGATATGAGCTTTCATGGAGGCATGCTGCAGAAAGGAAGTATTAAAATAGAACTGAGAGGAAAAAAACCTAGCAGGAGCTTGAGCTTGGGTGATATCAAATAAAATTGGAGCATGATCAGAAAGAGTGGTAGCTGGCAGGGTCATGACAAAGGGGTGACCAAGAGAAAGTCGGGTAAAGTGAAAGCTAGAACTCTCTGAAAGCATGGCACGATCCAACCTTTTCAACACCCTAGCATCATCAACCTAAAAATTAGACCAAGTATACCATTGAGAATTGGAGAAAGCTTCTGGAGAACACCCAAAGTTAGGATCATACAGGCTAAGTTTACTTTTCATAAAATACCAAGCCTCTCGTTCTCCGACACACCAACGCATAGGGGCTCGACTCAGCTTATCAGATGGTTTTTCCACCATATTAAAATCCCCACACAGAACCCAAGTAGCAAAAGGTAGAGAGAAAGCAAGCCACCGCCATAAAGCACATCGCTCTGAAGCATTATTAGAGGCATAAACATTAATAATGCCAAATGGTTTCCCATCCAATTCCAGCAGCACCCAAACAACTTGATTAGAAGGGTCAACACCCCAAGACACCACCTGCGAGTGCCAATTGGGGGAAATGAAAACTACAGCACCACCTTTTCCAGGTTCATGATTTGTGTAAAAAAAAGGACCACGCGGCCAAATAAAAGTGCAGGTACAATCTAACAGGAAATCATTGATCTTGACTTCTTGCAAACAG
This sequence comes from Wollemia nobilis, assembly GCA_028583015.1. Taxonomy (NCBI): domain Eukaryota; kingdom Viridiplantae; phylum Streptophyta; class Pinopsida; order Araucariales; family Araucariaceae; genus Wollemia; species Wollemia nobilis. The sequence goes on along the minus strand of JAQPPZ010010124.1, from coordinate 11,157 downwards.
ACAAAGTCAAATGTACCATAAATATGAGCAGCATTATCAATCACATCTCGGACCATATATTTTTGGACTGGGTCCGTCAGCCCTCGGACATTCCAAGAAAAAAATTTCATTTCATGAGTACTGATGAATCCCCCAATGCTTTGAGGGACTCAAAAGGATTATCATCATCAAAAATAGCAACCTGCAGAGGCCCATCAATCAGACATCGTTTCTCTGAGGGATCATCAAGAAAACGTCTTCTCGGACTACGGGACCGCCGAAGTTTAGCACTATTAAACTCCTCTGCTGATCGTTGCAGGGGTGAAGAAGAGACAATGGAAGCAAAGGAGCGACCCTCAACTGTGGGAGAAAGAACAGTGGTACCAACAAAAGCCTGCTGAGTAGAAACATCATCAGAATGAGAAGGCAGAGGAGTAGATGGTTGTTGATGGGGTTGTGGATGGGGTGGCTGTTGGGGTTGTGGACGGGGTTGTGGATGGGGTGGTTGTTGGGGTTGCTGACGGGGTTGTGGAGGGGGCGGCTGTGGGCATTGTTGTTGGGATTGTTGCGGGGGATGACGATTGCGACGATTAGAAACCACATGCCAGTCTGCATCACCACTGGTACCAAAAGTGCCAGGGTTACCCAAGGTTGCAGAGGTAGATGGATCGACAGAGGGAGAAGCAGATTTATTCGGGAACTTTCCAGCCATAAGCGGGCATGCACGAATTTTATGCTGAGAGGATTGGCACCTATAGCAGGTATTCGGGAGATTTATGTACACAATCCTCTGAGTAAAAGTATTATCCCCAATATGAATATCGATCTCTTCATCAAGATCTTGGGTAAGATCAACCTTGACACATACTCGCTTGGTGGGACGGGCCTTAAACCACTTGTCAGGCTCAAAACAAACAAAGGTGCCTATATTCTCCGCTAGGGTACGTAGATGCTTCCATAAAGGAATGGGAAGGCCAGGAAATTCAATCCAAACTGGAACATCTGAGGCTCCCTCCTCAGCAATAGAAAAATCTCTGTTATAGGCTTGCAAAATTAACAAAGAGTTTCGAACAGTCCAAGGACCCCGATTGAGCACCTTCTGAGCATGAGCAGGATCAAAAAATTGGAAAAGGAAATACCCTTTGGTGAGATTGGACACAGAATCAATCTTAACACCATGAGGATGCCAAACTTGACTTACCCAGGACCGCAACAGAGTGTCATTAGGGATTCTACCCAAAAAATAACCTATGAGGGTATGATTCTCAAACCAGTGATAGGAATCCACAAATTCATTCACAGGAATACAAGCAGTGGGCCGATAATTTTTACCTGGAGTTCGACCTTGAGCAGGAACTTCCTGGGATGCTTGTTGGGCGCCATTATGATCGCCAACCACTGTAAGCTCAAGGGAGGTGGGAGAGGGAGCGTTGGTGGCCATTAGAAGAGGGCGGACTACCGCCCTAGGCGGCAGAAATGCAAGAGGTGAACTCAGATCAAACCAGCTTCAAGATGATTGACATAATAAATAAATTTAGTTAATTAAATATAAAAATAAATTTAAAGTTATAAATTTTAAATATATATACAATTATTATTTTTTAAATAATTTCAAAGACTATATACAAAACTATGAGTTATGGTTTCAACATTTGAGGTGGTTACAATAGTTTGTCACATGTGATCATCACTTTTTCATTGATTAATTTTGCGTGTCATTGGGCCCTTTTTTGACTGTAAGTGTATTAAATAATTCAAAAGGAAAATTTTCAATTTTATTTAAATATAGTATTTTTTTTTAATTTTATAATGAAAAAGTAAATAATTTGATATCAAAATTTATTTAATAGAATAATAATTTAATGAAGATTATTAAATAAGGGTTTTATTTTTATTAAGTATAATTAATTTTTATTTGGTTGTTTTATGATTAAGTATAATGATGTTTTATGATTTTTTTTTTTTTTGAAAATTAAATAAGAAGTTATAGTAGCACATTGATGAATATATCAATAGTAAAAAGGATTAAGATCTTATATTTACTATATATATATAGAGAGAGAGAATTAAACATTAAACATTAGCTTAAAGGTATAAAATTTTTCATCTACATATCCTTAACAAGGATATATGATATGAAAAGTAAACATATAAATTCACTAAATATAAAATTATTTATAAAATTAACATAAACTAGAATAAAAGAGCAATATAATTTTTATATAGAAATATTACACATTAAATAAAATTAATAGTATCAACTAATATGTGTAATTATTTGTATATTTACTTGATTTGAAAAAATCTTAACATCTATATCTTGGGAAGATTTCTTTTATAATATATCTTAAAACTATACTTTATGGAATTGCTTTGTAAGAGGATTAAACAAATCATGTTCAATGAAAATGCATTGTATTTGATTTTACATATGGGTCAAAGCATTTTGTGTATATATAATTCTTATTTTTATACCCTCTTGTGTGAAATAGGTCACACATTTTTTTAATGTTTCAATTTTATGGAAATAAAATGATAAATAAATAAATATATTTTAAAAAAGCATTGAATTTTTCTATTTTCTAGATACAACTAAAAAACATATTTTAATTTCCATTCCATTGCTTTGGTTTGCCAATGTAGATAACTAAGTATGGTATAACACAATTTTATTTACATGTTTACTCTTTTTAGATTATTTGAAAGAAGGGGTTTTGAAAGGATCCCCAAACCTTATTACAAAAGGAATAGCTAACACCCTATTAGGGAGAGGTATGTTAGAAAGCTAAATAGAGACAAAAATCTAGAACCCATGTAGGAAAAACTAGCACAACCACAATCAGAATGGACACAAAAGGAATATATGACTTTCAACCAGCACGTATAACCCATACAGATCAATCCATGAAGGGGCACCCATTCATAGATAACAATCAAAACATAGAAAGACCCCTAAGCATTAATATCTATTGATATCTAGGTTGTCCTTGATGGGGTCCTCCAAAATATGACCCACCTATCCCTAACTCAGTAGAGATACCTCTAGTCTATGAATCATTGATACCTGGAAAAAAATTATCTCTTCAAATAGTTAGACCATCTTGCTTCAATCTCAATTTTACAAGAAAATTAACCAATTTATTACCTTCTGTATACACGTTTTTGGTAACCACATCCTCAAAGGCTTGAAGGATTCATTTTACCTCAAAAATCATATTAGCAATAAAAGGACTAGGATTTTGAGAACCTTTCACTAGATTGATGATATTAATGGAATCACCCTCAATGATGACCTTAACTTGATCGAAGCCACTCAATAAAAAAATCCCTTGGAAGAGAGCATGAGCTTTAGCAAAATAACTCTCAAAATGTTTACTTTTATGTTATGTTAATTCACACAATTTTATTGACAAATTATATACTTTCTTTATATATATATAAGAGAGAGAGAGAGACTTAACTTAAGAACATGAATCATGATAATGTTGTGATACTCAAATTTGACTTTGTATACTGTATATCTATTATAATAAGTGAATATTCTCTTAAATTCCACTAGGATAGACACTTGAGTTTCCACTCCTCCATGTGTCAGGAGAAATCTCAGTGGTGTCTTCATCAGGTCTGATGAGTTGTTGTAATCCAAAAACTCTCAATGATAACCTCTGCTATTTATATAGAGTTGATCCTTGGAATAAATCAATCAGTTCTCTCTTATCTTCATCTCTTGTGTAATGTTTTGCGCATCTATTATTGTGAAATTCTAACATGGTACCAGAGCAGGATATATTTTTCTAGCATTCTCTCTTGAAGGTTCTAGGATCTGGTTCATTTACTTTTGATAATTTTTTGGCTATATTCTTGGAATTATTTCAATAGTCATTTCTCTTTTATCCATAATTTTTTTCAGTAAAATATTTATTGTTGAATATATTTTATATATACTTATTCTAATTCGTCTTTGAGGTATTTCAAGATATTAAAAATCTCTTTCTTTGCTTCAAAATAGGTTTAACCTGTTCTATGGGCTATTTTATCCCATTTTAAAAGGAGGATTATTATTATTTTATTTTTCTCCCTCTCTTCGATTTATTCTTTTAGCATCTTTTTTTTTTAAATATTGGAAATCCTTTTACTTATCATAAATGTAATAGTTCTTTTATTATATAAAATTTCCTTTTAAAATATTTGGATTGCATAATAAGCAACACTCATTGCATATTAAAACATGGTGTCTTTTCTCTATCATCGTCGGATATTTTGATCTTCAGAGATTTGGGTAATCCTTGCTTGGCACTCGTGGCTTAATTTCATGGATCATTTTTTTCCCATTAACTCTCCCAACACTTGCATTTTGTATAGATCTTCTCTCCATATTTCCCTTGGTAATCAACACTTCTAACGCCCATGACAACTTTGACAATTTCTTCTACCTGGCACTTAGACGATCCTAATCGAATCTCCAAATATGGATTTCTCTTATCTGACGCTCTTTCAACCCGATGTTTATAAACAACTTTCCCTGTTTGTATTTTCAAAGTAAAATCGGTCTTTCAAGTTCGCTTATTTTATAACTGGAACTATTATAGATTTTGTTTTTAAATATATAATTTTTTTTTTGCAGAATCGCCTTTCTCATAACGTGGTATTGTAGGAATGTTCTCTGGTTATTTTTTACTGTTATATTGAAGGAGCGTTATCTGGTTATTTAACGTGGTCTTGTAGAAGCATTCACTATTTTTTCTCATAACATGGTATTGCACGAGTGTTCACTGGTCTTTTCTTCATAACTTGGCCTTGCAGGAGCGTTCACGTGTTTTTTCATAATGTGGTATTGCATAATCATCCCTTCCTTTTACGTATTTGTAGGATCAAGAAATGAAAGCTCAAGTTCACCTCCGCTCAGTGTCTGCGTTTCATCTTCCCTCTAGGATCTTTTATCGACACAGAGGGTCTCCGCACCTCCTATAAACTAAAAAGCTTATCTCCTTTTGGTTGTAGATAGTCGAGTTCTCAAAACCTCCATTTTGCATCCAAAAACCTCTCTCCTTTCGGTCGTTGAAAGGCACTTCTTCCATTTCGAAATTATATTTTTTTGCAAGCCTTCGAAAGGAATGTCTATGTAGTTTTTTGAAATTTGTTCTCTTCTCTAGCGGCTTGTGTATAATTTCTCTATTTTCCCTATATTTTATTTTTAATTAGGTTATTTTTATTTCCTTCATTTCGAATGACATCATTTATCTCTAATCCTTTTGTGAGATAAAATTGTAACCTTTTTCTAATAATATTTTTTTTTTTTTTTTTTTGGGGGGGGTAAGTATATATTTTTACACTTTATTGGTCCATCACTTTAAATGGAGGGTGTGCTTTCTTTTGTATTTCTTCATCTATGCTTTTACTTTCTTTCAAGTAAATTTATAAGGTTATAATTGTTAATATAACTTTAATATTTCATAGAGGAGAAACTAATTATTAAGAATATTTAACATTGCATTTATTTTTTTAGGGGTCTATCTTTAAAAATTTTGTTTACTTTTTTTATCTATCTTAATCTATGCTATAAAGTTATATTTCTTTAATATAACTTTAATATTTCTCATATAGATATTCAATACATTTAAAATTAAATTCAAAATTTTAATAAGGCCCATATTTAAAATATATTGCATTTTCTCTTTCATGTCTATCTTCATCTATGTTGTTAAAAATAAAGTTATAATTATTCAGATAAACTTATTTATTCCACAGATAAGTAATTCACATTTCATAAAAGCATCCTTTTTAAACTATTTAAAAAGAGAAGTGTAATATTCTCATTTTCTCGTGTGTATATATATATATATATATATATATATATATATATATATATATATATATATATATTAAATGGTTTACATTATTTAAGAAAATTTTCCTTCTCAATTTTTTTAAATAAAAAATCTACCTTTTTTCCCTCAAAATATCTTTTGCCTACGTTCCATGAATCATTACCACTAAAAACTTATAGTCTCCCTCAAGTAAGGGTGATTTTTTGGAGGCACTTGGTATAGAGGCCTGACAGGTATTTTTCATTCATAATTTTCTTTGGATATATCTCAACTTATAGTTTCCCTCTTGTAAGGGCGGGTTTTGAGAAAAAACCAATTAAACTAGTTAATCCCCTAATTCCAAATCAAAACCCTTCAAAATTCTTCACTCTACTTACAGTTTCCCTCAAGTAAGGATGGGTATTATGAAGATAAAAAAGTATTTGGCAATCTAAAGCAAACAATATTAAGACCTCATTATACTTATAGTTTCCCTCTTGTAAGCGCATATATATTGAGTTTTCTAAATATTGAACAACTTCATTACTTTTACTTATAACAATTGCATTTATCAATTATTGAAGTTCTAAGGGGGGGATATTGATAAATTAAAAATTCAATATTTCTCTTGTGTTAAAATGATGAATTCAATTGAGCCTCTCACCCCTCATAACTTTCACTATTGGAAACCTAAAATTTTAAATCTTATCTCTCAAAAAGGTCTTACTCATTTATTAGAAGAAAAGAAACCAGTATTTGATAAATCATATGAAATCTTTGTTCATGAAGGAAAAATGCATGAAACTATGGGTATTATTAGCTCTAATTTTCATGAAATTTTGTGGTTTCATATTACAGATTGCAAAAATCGTCATGAAAGTTGGGAGAAACTAAAGACCTTGTTTGGGAAAGTGGATCATATGAGATCAATGCAACTAGAAGTCGAACTAACTTCTTTATTCCCTGAAGATTTTAGTAGTATTGTTGACTTACTCACTAATTTCAAAAAAGTCCTCACTCAATACAAAGGTAGTGGGAAGACTAATACTGAGGAAGAATGCATTTATCTAATCCTTTCTAAGCTAAATTATGTTTTTCAAATTTTTGCTACCACCTTCATATCTACTAAAGATGCTCTTGGTGTAACCTTTAAAATGCCATCTTTAGAAGAATTTTGTGATAGATTAACTAGGGAAGAAATCAAACTTGCTAGATATGATATCTCTTCTTCTTCCTCTTCTTCAAAAGCCTTAGTAGCCTCCACCTATTCTAAAGAAAAATTCAAAAAGTAGGAAAATACTCCCATAACCTGTACTCACTATAAAAAGCATGGTCACTCTGCTAACAAATGCTAGAAAATATTACATCAACTAGAGGTAGCCATGAAGGATAAAAAGATAAAAAATAAGAAGCAAATAGGAAAAGCCCTTAATGTTCAAGGAAAAACCTCCAATTCTTACTCTAATTATTGGGTCCTAGATTCTGGAGCTACTCATCACATGACTGCTTCAGATAAGTCTTTCTATTCTATATCCTCTAGCTCTACTTGTAGCATAGAAGTGGGTGAATCTTCCTTCATCCCTATCAAAGGAAAATAATATATAACCATTGATGGTGGCTCCATAAATAATGTTCTCTATGTTCCAAACATTACCACCAATCTCTTATTTGTCTATCATATTTGTGCTTTTGGAAATGGGAAAATTGTTCTCTTCTCTCCAACAAGATTTGAGATAAGAGATTTTCAAGATCCCAATTCTCTTATAGCCAAAAGGGAATATTCATCATAAATCTCATATTTTTCACTTCAAAGGTTTTCAAAATCTAGAAGGAGCCTCATGTTTTGTGGCTCATGGTGATCTTGAAAGTCAAATATGGCATGAAATATTTGGTCATCTTAGTTACAACTACCTAAAGTATTTGAGCACCCATCATATGGTTACAAGATTACCCCAAGTCTCTTCTAGTGATGGAGATTGTCCTGGATGTGCTCTTGGAAAGCAACATCAAGATCATTTCAACCCAAGTAATTCTCCAAAAACCTCATCCCCTCTAGATTTAATCCATAGTGACTTAATTACATTTCCTGAACCATATTTCAAAGGATCAAAGTATGATCTAACCTTTATTTATGATTTTCTAGAATATCATGGGTCTACTTCCTGAAATATAAGAGTGATTTTCTATCCCACTTTAAAGTTTGTAAAGCCTTGATTGAAAATCAGGCATCTTGTAAAATCAAGAATATTCGCACTGATAATGGGTGTGAATAATGTAGTAATGAGTTTTACATATTTTTATCTAGTCATGGCATCATTCATTAACATTATGTCTCCCATAATCCTCAATAAAATGGTATTGCAGAAAGTAAAACCTATACATTAAAATAGATAGCTAATTGTATGTTCCATTCAAGAGATCTTCCTAAATTTTTTTAGGTAGAAGCTATTAATTGTGCAAATTATATTCAAAATTGTACACCTCATAAAGTTTCCTACTTCAATATTTTTGGGTGTACTGCTTTGGCTCATATCCCAAAGATGAAAAGGAAGGCTCTTGATAAGAATACAAAAAGCTAATCTTTGTTGGTTATTATGAAGAAATGAAAGCATACAGGCTTCTTGATTCCTCAACTCATGCAGTTTTATTTCATAGGAATGTCCAATTTTATGAAACATTCCATCAAAAAGATCCTCAAAATCCCTCTTCTTCCATTTAGCCTTCTCCTATAGTAGAACCTCAATATTATTAAGAGCCAAATCTTGAAGTTAACTTTGTCATTGATAATCAAAGTGAAGAATCTATAACTCCATCTTAATGTCTTTCAACTCCTTCAACTCCTTCCTCTATGCCAAAATGGACACGCACCATTGTTAAAGAAGCTGCTCCTAACATACAAAATTTTCCTTCAACTAGATCCTCCAACCCTATAGGCACTAGTATTGTATGTCAATATATTTCCTCTGATCCTCAATCCTCCAAAGAAGCCTCAGGTATTAAGGAATGGAATGGTACCATGGAAAACAAATATTCTTCATTAATCAAAAACAAGAATTGAAATTTAGTTCCCTTGTCTAGAAGGTATTCTCTTGTAGCCAAAAGTTTTTCTCAAATAGAAGGTATTGAATATGCATAAATCTTTTCTCTAGTTGCTAAAATGGATTCTGTTAGATTGGTTCTTGCTCTGGCTTCTTCCCATAAGTGGCTAGTCTATCAAATGGATGTAAAAAGTGTTTTCCTACATGGATATTTAAAGGAAGAGATATTCATCAAACAACCTTATGGTTTCACTCAAGACTCCTCTCTTGTTTGTAGGCTTAAAAAGTCTCTCTATAGCCTCAAGAAAGTTCCTAGAGCTTGGTATGAAAATATGGACTCCTTCATTATTTTAGTAGGTTTTTCTCATTGTGAGTCTGACAACATAGTTTACATTTAGATAAATAAAGGCAAAATCATCATTCTTATTCTATATGTTTATGATATTATTTTTACTAGTAGTGACTTCACTCACATTCAGACTATAAAAGACTCAATCTCTAAAAAATTTGAAATGGCTGATCTAGGTCTAGCTCATTACTTCCTTGGGATTCAAATAGGTCAAAAAAATGCAGGAATATCCTTGTATCAATAAAATTACACCCTAGATCTCTTTCAAAATTTTAAAATGATAGATTGCAAACCTTATTCTACCTCTTTTAAATCTGGCATCCATCTCAATACTTCTTGCTCATCCCCTCTATGTGGTGTAACTCTATACCATCAGCTTGTACGAAGTATGTAATACCTTACTCATACTCACCCAGATATCTCCTATGTTGTTGGGATCATATCCAGATTCTCTTATAAACATCATTTCAGTCATTGGCAAGCAGCTAAATAATTCTTCATTATTTGCAGGGCACTCTGCACATTGAGCTCATATTTAAGGGAGAATGCATGGATATCACTCACTATAAATATTCAAATTGGATAAGATCATTATAATACAAATGTTCAACCTTTGGCTATATTTTTTGCCTCTTTTCTTCACCAATAGCCTGGTTATGCAAGAAACAACAAGTAGTAGGATTATCTTCTATAGAGGTAGAATACAAAGCAACAATTTTAGGCAGTTAGGAAGCTCTTTGGCTTCATCAAATTCTAAAATAATTTGGTGTATTTTATAAAAAATCCTATCTCTTTGGTGTGAAAATCACAGCACAATTCATATTGCATGTAATCCAATTGAGCATTAGCACACCAAACATATTGAGATACACATGCATTTCATCAGGCAACATATTTAGAATAGGGATATACACTTGGACTATATTCTGATTGAGAATCAAATTACAAACATCTTCACCAAGTCATTTCCTTCTCTGTGTTACCTTTAGTTGCGAGAAAAACTTGGAGTATTATAGTTGCATTGACACAGAGGTCTTCCACCTCTCATTATATTGTAAATGAGTACCTCATCAGGCCTTGTTGTCGGGACTCATCATTCTTTTGTATAAGAGGACAATCTTCACCATCCGAAGACAAGCCTCTTTCATACTTTTTCTTTTTTGATTGATGACTTTTCCCATTGGGTTTTTACCATCACTTCAAAAAGAAGAGGTGATAGTTGTTTTTTCTCCACTGGGGTTTTTTCCACCAACTATCTATATTGTATATGAGTACCTAATCAGGCCTTGTTGTCGGGACTCATTTGTAAAAATATCCCCTAGTATCACTTAAGGGGGGGTGTTAGAATAAGTGAATATTCTCTTAAGTTCCACTAGGATAGACACTTGATTTTCCACTCCTCCATGTGTCAGGAGAACTCTCAGTGGTGTCTTCATCAAGTCTAATGAGTTGTTGTAATCCAACGACTCTCAATGATCAACTCTGCTATTTATACAGAGTTGATCCTTGGAATAAATCAATCAGTTTCTCTCTTCTCTTCATCTCTTGTGTAATGCTTTGCATATCTATTATTATGAAATTCTAACATATTCACAAATAGCTAGTTTGGTCTTCTTAAGTGTGATAACAAAATAAATAAGATAATATTTGGATAAAGTGTTTAAACTGAAATAATATTTTTAGATCATTACAATTAAATGGTTTTAAAGGTAAATTATATTTGAGATCATTCAAACTAAATAGTTTCAAGGTAAATTATCCTAAATATAGTCCTTCACTACATGAATCATTGAAAATAAAATATGATGGTAATCATTTCTAATTTTCCAGTTCAATTTGTAATTATTGGAAGAAACTACACCCTCAAGAGCCAACAAAATGATAAGAAAATAAACATTTTTTACATATAAAATGAAAATATTTAGAAATATCATCCGAACATCTACGAGAAATTAAAATTCAAATGTAATAAAGTGAAACTACG
>JAQPPZ010010120.1:0-23548 GCA_028583015.1 Wollemia nobilis | reverse complement strand
AGATATTTGCACCTCTAAGGAATAATGATGGTCAAACAACAAAATGGTGTAGATTAGACATTATAGAAACATTTATGAATAGGATCAGGAATAGGAACATGAATATGAACAAGAACAGGAACATGAATATGAACAGGAATAAGAATATAAACTAAAACAGGAATGGGATCATGAACAAGAATTTAGACATGGACAGGAACATGGACATGGATAGAAATAGTCATAGGAATCATAAAATTTAGATAAGAAGAAAATATGATAAAGGTAAAGAACAATGCTTTCTAGGAGTAAAAATACTCCCACATCATAATTAACCTCCTCAAAAGAAGGTGGGGGAGGGGGTAAGCTAAGAAGCTCATTCTTAGCCCCAAGCCCCAAAGGTGACCCTTTGCCATTGATGTCAAAGGGGGAGATATTTGAGTAAGGGGGAGAGATTTGATTTGAGAGAGCATTGAGCGAGGGGGAGCAGAACAAAGGAAAAGTCAAGTTTTTAGTAAAATAAAATTGGGTTACCATTAATGACAAATGGGGATATTGTTGGAAATTTTGAGATTATTTAGTTGTCATTGATATCAGGGTGAAAAGTTGTCAATAATACTTTGGAGCACACCATCAATAGCACTAGGAACAATGCGAAGAGTTGAAGAGAAAGTTGGCAAAATAATATTTTATGAGGTTTTATGGTAAACCCATGATGGAAGATTGAAAGGTTTCATTAAAACCATTATAGTTGGAAAAATAATATTTAATGAGGGTTTATGGTAAACCCATGGTGGCATAAAATATTAAATTTAAATGTTTAAGTTTAAAACCAAAGTTAAAGTTTATAAAAATAATTTATAAAATTTAAATTCCTTAAAATTTAAATAATTTATAAATTATAAAGGTGGGAGCATCGAAGTCATGCAATAAAAGGAAACATTTATGTCATTGAGAATATTGGAGCACCGAAGTTCGAAGCCTATGGAGGAATCATGTATAAATGGTGGCCAAAAGACTTTCAAATTTATCCCTCATCAATTTGATTAATGCGACTAAGGTGAACTATTTCGTGTGATTCGTTGTTTCAGTTGAGGAATAAGACAAAAAGGTTTTTGTCTTATGCGTAAAGTTTAAAATAGAGAGGGTTTATTGCATAAGACACATTGGACATGGTGGTCCATTGGCAGCGCATGTTTTTGCAAAGGCATTGATGGAGAAATAGCTTGAGATCAAATCTTGTGGAGTGGTAGCGCCAAAGGGAAAAGTTATTGGGTTGCATTTTTTATTTGAGAACCAGGAGAGGAATAAATTGCATGAAGAGATTTTAAGCTCTTAACGTGTGTCTAGCGTATGTGGTTGTTGAGACCATGGCTAGGGCATTCGTGGAAGTAGAGGTTAAGGGTTCGAAACCCACTAAGAGGCAAAGGTAATTTTTAATAATTAATTTTTGCCTAAGATTTTTGAAAAGAATATAGTTGGAGTAATAAGGGCTTGATTGTGTGTTTGATTTATATTATTATTGGATTTATAAGGGTTTGAGAAAGGTTGTTGATTTGATATTTTATTTTTATTATTGTGGAGTAATAAGGATTAATGTGAGGTTGTTTTATTTATGAAGTGATTTATATCTTTGGAACCATAAAGAAAGTTGATTTGATTTTTATCAAAGTTTCTCTTGTCATTAAAATAAATTAAAGAGGTTTGAATTAATTTTTTGTGGATGTTAAGTTTATTCTAGTTGGGAGTTTATATGGTGTTATTGGATAAATATTTTATGAATGTTGATGGTTGTTTTGAAAGGTGGAGTGATAACATGTGTTTGAGTATTTACATTATATTGTGAGAACGATTTATCTTCTAACCTCTTTGAGATTGGCATAGAAGTTGTTGTGGTTGTGGAAGATTTATGAGATCCCTTCATCATCAAGAAAAAGGTATGAGCACGTTCTTCCATAGTTGAGTTGATTGATTGGTTTTTTGGAGAATAAGTTTGGAGTGAAAAGGACTTGATTAGGGTTTTATTTTCAAGAGTGTTTGAGTTAATGCTTCAAGGTTTTCTAGAATAAAGAGTTGTTGTTAAAACCTTGTTTTATAAGCATTGTTTTTGAAGCCATTGGTTATGAGAAGAAATTGAGTTAGGGTTTTGCAAAAAAATCATGAGTATCATTGTTATGTGAAGATAGTTTTATAAGCATTGTTGTTTAAGTGAGTTGTTGTGCAAAGAACTTGAACTATGGTTTGAAAAGAATATGAGTATCATTGTTATGTGATATTTGTTGTTGAGTATTATTGGAAATGTTTTGATTTGGTTGATATAGAATTGGACTAGGGTTTGTGAGCAAAGGTTGTTTCATTGAGTGATTGGTTGAGTAAAGTTGATTGATCCTAGTCAAGTCGATGTGTGAAGTGATTGTTCAAGTTCCATAAAAAAACCATTATATATTCTAATCTGAGTTGAAAAGTGATTGAGCATTGAGTATAGAACTTATTGGGTCTCTAACAATTCTCTTTATGTTTCTGTGAGTTTTTGGATAAGTTCTATGTGGACTTCTTGAGCAAATTTGCACAAGTTCTATGTGGACTTGTTGAGCATATTTGAATAAGTTCTGTGTGGACTTGTTGGGAATATTTGAGCATATTCTGAGTGGACTTGTTGAGTAGATTTAAGCAAGTTCTGAGTAATCTTGTTGAGTAAAATTGATCAAGTTTTGAGTGGACTTGTTCAGCAGATTTAAACAAGTTCTGAGTGATCTTGTTGAGCATATTTGGACAAGTTTTGAGTGAGCTTGTTGACCAAATTTGGACAAGTTCTGAGTGAACCTGTTGAGAAGATTTGAAAAAGTTCTAAGTGGACTTGTTGAGCAGAATTGAGCAAGTTCTTAGTGAGCTTGTTGAGTATAATTAAGCAAGTTATAAGTGGACTTGTTGATAAAATTTGAGCAAGTTCTGAGTGGACTTGTTGAGAAGATTGAGCAAGTTCTAAGTGCACTTGTTGAGCATATTTTAGCAAGTTATGAGTGGACTTGTGGAGCAAAGTTTGGTGCATATTTGAGGATAGGTTTATACCATATCAGAGATAGATATTGAGCATATTTGTACTAGACTGAAGGACTATTTTTAGTATATATTTGAGATAGATATTTTGAGGTGACAGAGCAGAGAGGATCATAGTCTCTAGTGGATAGAGATCCATCAGCTAGGGTAATGAGGATAGGTCTTCTGAGTGGGGATAAGAGTCTTTAGTGGATAGAGATCGACAAGATAGTGCAATGGATGTAGTACTCTTCTATAGGATCATGGGCCAGATTAGAGTAGAAGGAGTTCTCCTATGGATAGAGATCCACAACCTTGATTTAGGGTATTGGTATCTCCTTTGGACATAGTTCTATAAATATTGTAATAGCAAAGGATTCCCAAGAGATTGATTGAGAAAATTTTAGGGAAATATTTTCTTCGTGGAGTAGCCCACATTGGGTGAACCATGTAAATTGTGTTGTCTCTATTGTATATGGTGTTTTGTGCATTGCTTGATTACTGCTATTGATATTGCTATATATTCATTGCATAATATTTATTGGGAAAGAAAAGTAAAAAGTGGTCTTATACTGTTCACCCCTCCCCTCTCAGTATAAGCTTGTGTTCTTCAAAAATAGTAAAATTCAAATATATGGACAAGAAAAATAAATATCTTATCAAAAGGCTAGCTAAAATAGAGGTCACAGGTTCAATTAAAAAATGATTATACTTTCTACATTCTATTGTTTACTCATAAGAGATTACAATAGTTCAAGACAATACTAATATTTTTTTTGAAAAATAGACTATAGAAAATAAAGACACATTCTCCTATAGAAATACAATATTCAAATGAAAGAAAATTAGAGGATAGTTGCCATGACATCTACGAATCAAAGTGCAATATGAACCAAAATACATAAAAAGGTTTCTACAAGTTGAATATCCATATCAAATACTAAAGTCTTAAATAACCAAATAATATAATATAGGGGAGTGTTGGAGCATATTACATTATTTGGTACATGTCATATATTAGGATTTACTTTATGTAATGTAATAAATGCATAAGTGTGCATAATATTCAATAACATATATGTGCATCTTAGTCCATGTGTACATGAGTTCATAGAATAGAGAGTCAAATATTCTTGAAGTATGAAGGTCAGGAGTACACCATATGAAGAGTCACGTACTATAATATATGTGTGACAAAGTATTATAATGGGTATCAAAAGTGCATTGCTCATAACATGCATTAGTAGAGTAGTTCTATATTTTCATGAGTTTCTATTAATAACATATTTAAGAGTTATTATAGAAGTTTATTATTTTATTCTTTCTAATTTACATGTTGTGGTTATTTTACATATTAAAAATTATTAAAATATAACAAATAAGGGAAAAGGATTCAATATCTTTTGTTAAATAGATTAAGATAGTGAAACCTAAATTAGGAAGAGGATGGGAGCTTAAGAATATAGATAACTTTGGGAAAGTACTAGTTTCCAAGAGTATTTGGAGATTGATAATTGGTAAAGTATTATATCATGAGGTTATCAAGGAAACATATTTAGGTTCCATGTTGTTTGAAGAGTATACTAGACTTTCTATCAAGCTAGTGACCAATGCAACTAACATTTGAAAAATATTAGTGAAGTTTTTTCTATTAGTGAGTAATTTGTTTTTTGAGAAAATAGGAAATGGAAAGAAAGTAAGGCTAGGAAGAGACCCTTGGAAAGAGAATGGAGGGAATTATTGTTGGCAATTTTGGGTACCTTGGGCACATTGCCTTTGCTCAAGTATAGAAGTTGTCATTGATGTCAAGAAGCTCTTGAAGGAATTTGATTTAATGTCAGATTATTCAGAGCATGGACAGTGAGTTTCCAGGAAGATCATAGTAGCCCATTTGCAAAAGATTAAAGAAAAAGACAAGTAAGAAAAGGTATGCAGCAGGAAAGAAAAACTGTCGTGATTTCGTGACATGTTAGAGGAGAGAGAAAGTGTTGGAAAAACTGTCACGATTTCGTGACATGTTTGAGGAGAGAGAAAGAGCTAGCAAAACTGTCGCGATTTCGTGACATGTTGGCAGAGAAGAAGAGCAAGGTGGAAAGTGTCACGATTTCGTGACATGTCGCATTTTCGTGACTCGAAAAGTGCAGGAAGGCAGAGAAGGAAAAGTGTCACGATTTCGCGACATATTGCAAAGAAGATTGTACGGACAGAAAAGTGTCACGATTTCGTGACATGTTGCAAGAGAGGGAGTCCGAAAGAAAAAGTGTCATGATTTCACGACATGTTGTAGGAGAGAGAGTCCGAAAGGAAAAGTGTCACGATTTCGTGACATAATGCAGAAGAGAGAGTCCAAAAGAAAAAGTGTCACGATTTCGTGACATAATGCTGAAAAGAGAGTCCGTAGTGTGAATTGTCATGATTTCATGACAAGTTCGAAGAGAGAGAAAGTAGCAAGACAAAGTGTCACGATTTCGTGACATGCAGCAAAGGGAAGAGTCAGAAATGAGAACTGTCACGATTTCATGACAGGCTGCAAAGAAATCATACGGATGCAGAAAGTGTCACGATTTCGCGATAGGTTGAGATGGGGGCATTCAGTTGGAGAAAGTGTCACGATTTTGTGACAGAGATAGGAAGCAAGTCTTCAATAGAAGAAGCGTCATGATTTCATGATGAATTCAAGAAGGAAGAGCTCGAAGGCGAAAGCGTCACGATTTCGTGACATGTTCCAGTTTCACGGGCGTAAGGCAGAGAAAAGCATAAGGCAACGAAAGTGTCACGATTTCGTGACATGTTTCGTTTTCGCTAGTGCAAGCCGAGAAAAGGTTGAGAAAGCGAGAAGGGTCACGATTTCACGACAGAAGTGAAGATGACATCAACAAAAGACAAAAGTGTCATGATATCGTGACAAGAGCTTAGATGAAGTTGTTAAAGGCTAAAGTGTCGCATTTTCGTGACAAAAGGCAAAAGAAAGTGTACGATTGCAAAGGTGTCATGATATCATGACATGTTGTAGTTTCACGGGAAAAGCTACAGAACCAGAGGCGGTTGAAGCCGACAAAGTTAAATTTGAGCCGACGAAGTTTAGGGTTGTGCAGCCGACGTAGTTTAGGGTTACAGCCGACTAAGTTTGAATTTTTGATCTTGAATTTTTTGTTATAAAAGGAGGGTTGTTTCAAGTTTTGAGGGATTGAAGATGCACAAGTTAAGTCCATGGTGCACAGAGAGTGAGTCGTGTCGAATCGTGCTAAGTGTGAAGAAAGAGCGCACAGAGAGCAAAAAATCAGAAAAGGAGCAGAAGTTGTTGGTGTTGCAACTTTCACAGATAGAGCGCAGAGTGAGAAGTTTCATCGTCGAGACCGGAGTGCTGTTGTGTTTGCGTAGATAGTGCAAAAGTTGGTTTCGACCAAGTGCGGCTGTGACTAAGCAGAGAGAACTATTGAACAGATTTGAGCAAGCTTTTGTTGAGCTTGTGGAGTAGTTTGGGCAGGTTGTATTGAGAACTTGCAAAGTAGATCTGAGACAAGTCTTGGTGAAGACTTGGGTGAAGATCAAGCAAGCTTTGGTGAAAGCTTGTGAACCACTTTTGTGAACCAGATTTGAGGACCGATTGAGGACGAGAGATTGGTGCGAGACTTGTGGAGAGAAAGAGGACATTTGTGCCAGACCGAAGGACTGTGTTTGGTGCAGATCAGAGAAAGAGAAAGAGGACATTTGTGCTAGACCGAAGGACTGTGTTTAGTGCAAATTCGAGGACCAGCTTTGAGGTGATAGAGTTGAGGACAGAGGTCTCCAACCAGAGCAGGGAGGACAGGTGTCTTCTGTGGATAGAGTTCCATTTGCTAAGGGCAGCAGAGGCAGAGGTCTTCTAGAGGATCACCAGCTAGAGCAGAGTTAGGGGATTGGTGTCTCCTTTGGGTTGGTGCCCATAAACATTGTAATCGGGAAAGGTGTTCCTAGAATTTTGTTATGATAAAATTTAGTGAAAGATTTTATCCGTGTACGTGGTTGATTTTGTGCATTGCTTTGATATTGCTTTGGGTATATTGCATTACTATTTTGTAATATAAAGAAAAATATAAAAAGAGGTCTTATACTGTTCACCCCCCCCTCTCAGTATAAGTTTGTGTTCTTCAATTGGTATCAGAGCGGGTTCCTTCGAAAAGTTTAACAGCTTGAAGGAAAAGCTAGCAAAGAACACAATGGATTATTCAAGTGGCAATGCAACACCTATTCTTGATGGATCAGATTTTGGTCTTTGGAGTGCTAGAATGAAGGTTCATCTTATGGCTCTTGGAAATGAAGTTTGGGAAGTGATTGAAGATGGGTACACTATTCCTGAACATGGTCCTTATACTAAAGAAGACAGGCTCCTTCATCACAGCAATTCAAAAGCAATGAATGCAATCCTGAAAGGCTTACAGAAAGCAGATCTTACCAAGGTGATTCACTGCAAGACAACTAGTGAAATGTGGAATCAGCTGAAAGTGGTTCACACAGGTGATGTAAATGTCCGAAAGGCCAAGTTGAGACACTTCAAAGGTATGTTTGAACAACTCAAGATGAATGATGATGAAAATATTAGTGACTACATGCTTCGTGTGGATGAGGTTGTTAACTCCATGAAAGACTTAGGTCTTGAGCTTGCTGAAAATGATGTTTGTGATAAGATTTTAAGATCTCTTCCTAATAGATTTAGTGAAAAAAAATTTGCTATTGAGGAAGCCAAAGATTTGGATAAGTTGAAAAAGGATGAGCTCCATAGTATACTTGCAGCATTTGAGTTGAGAACTCAAGTGAAGGTTGATGTCAAGAAAGAGGCAGCTTTCAAGACTACCAAGAAATCCAAGGGTAAACAACTTCAAGAGAGTGATGAGTCTTCCAGTGATGAAGAGGCATATTACAGCAAGAAAGGCAAGTTTTCCAGAAAGCACAAAAGCATGAAAAATATAAGATGTTTCAATTGTGGAAAGTTTGGTCATTATGCTTCTGACTGTACTGTTCCCAAGGACGAAAGTGATGAAGATATACAGGATTCTAAGAGCAAGGATTCTGAAAAGCACAAGCATCACAAGAAAAATAGAGATGAGCACAACAATCCAGGAAAGAGGTATTCTCACAAACACAAGAAGAGTTTCTACCTAGACAAAGCAAGTAAGTGTTCTAGTAGTGATAGTGAAAGTTCTTCAAGTGATACTAAAAATGAGATGTTGTTCATATCAGAAAAAGAGGAAGAACCGAAACATAGATTCATTATCATGAAATGTCTTAGATGTGGAAATTTTGGTCACCTTGAGGATGATTGCACAAATTATGATTTGGTTTCTAGTATGTATGAGGATGCTTTAGAAAACTATAAAGAAGATGCATGTATGGTTTTTGAAAAAGGTAGCACCTCTAGTGATAGGAAATCTGAAAAAGGGTTTGATGATTCAGAAAGCAAACAAATAAAGGATCTAGAAAGTGAACTTACTAACGCTCTTAGTGCTTTGAAAAAGGAAAGAAAGAAGAATGCTAGACTCAAAGATAAGTTAGATGAATGTTGTATGGAGAGAGATGATCTTACAGAAAGTCTTGACTTCTCTATGGCTAAGACACAAGAACTCAAGAACGAGTTAGAGTCTAAGATTCTTGAGTATAGTGAGTTAGAACAGAAAATGGCTTCTTTGAAAGAGGAAACTAAAGAGTACAAGGATAAGTTGTACAGGTTTCAAGATAGCTCCAAAAAGGTTAAGTCTCTCATCAAAGGTCAAAGAAAGACAACAGATAAAATAGGCCTTGGTTTTGTTAAGCCTCACAAGGAACAGGTTGGGGAATCTAGTAAGAGAATCCAAAAGGAAGAGAGTTCTGATGAGGAGAGTATTTCAGAGAAAGAGTCCATGAGTGATAGATGCGTAGAAATAGAAAATAGAATTTAGAATAAGAAGAAGAAGTTTTCGGGACCCGTGAGGTCAAATAAAAGAAAATTTCACGACAGATGTTTTGCGTGTCATAGTTTTGGTCACATGGCTTCACATTGCATGGCTCAAATGAAGAAGGTAAACAACAATTTTAGAAGTGCTAGTTTCTTTCAAGGATATTGCTACTCTTGTCAACAGTTTGGGCACAAGGCAGTTTATTGCAAGGCAAATAACAGGAACAGGTTTGGTCAGAACTGGTGGATTCAAAAAGTAGGTATGCCTAAAAGAAATAACTTTGTTACTTGTTATAAGTGCAACAATGAAGGTCACACAGCTAGACAGTGTAGAGCTGAACTTCCAAGGTACAGGAACAGAAATAGTAGTATGAACAGGTCCAAGGATCAAGGCATGGATAAGAACAGTGACAGGAACAAGAACAGGAATATTGACAAAGAGTTCAAGAGAAGGCCCGGCAAGGAAATTGTAGACGCTGATGATGATCAGTGCCTAATGGGAGTTTTACTCCCACCCCTATTTTAATCACCTCATCAGGAGGTGGGGGAGGGACTAAGCTAAGAGGCTCATTCTTAGTCCCGAGCCCCAAAGGTGACCCTTTGCCATTGATGACAAAGGGGAGAGATGATAAGGGGGAGAGAGGGAGAGCTTCAAGTGAAGAGAAGAGCTTCAAGTCAGGGGAGCAAAACTTCAAAGGCAGATTCTCAGTTGTGAGCACAGTTGGTTTCAGTTTTTGCTCTTGAGATGTGTTTTTAGTAAAGGTTTGCCATCAATGACAAAGGGGGAGATTGTTGGCAATTTTGGGTACCTTGGGCACATTGCCTTTGCTCAAGTATAGAAGTTGTCATTGATGTCAAGAAGCTCTTGAAGGAATTTGATTTAATGTCAGATTATTCAGAGCATGGACAGTGAGTTTCCAGGAAGATCATAGTAGCCCATTTGCAAAATATTAAAGAAAAAGACAAGTAAGAAAAGGTATGCAGCAGGCAAGAAAAACTGTCACGATTTCGCGACATGTTAGAGGAGAGAGAAAGTGCTGGAAAAATTGTCGCGATTTCGCGACATGTTTGAGGAGAGAGAAAGAGCTGGCAAAACTATCACGATTTCATGACATGTTGGCAGAGAAGAAGAGCAAGGTGGAAAGTGTCACGATTTCGCGACATGTCGCATTTTCGCGACTCGAAAAGTGCAGGAAGGCAGAGAAGGAAAAGTGTCACGATTTCGTGACATATTGCAAAGAAGATTGTACGGACAGAAAAGTGTCACGATTTCGTGACATGTTGCAGGAGAGGGAGTCCGAAAGAAAAAGTGTCATGATTTCGTGACATGTTGCAGGAGAGAGAGTCCGAAAGGAAAAGTGTCACGATTTCATGACATAATGCAGAAGAGAGAGTCCAAAAGAAAAAGTGTCACGATTTCGTGACATAATGCTGAAAAGAGAGTCCGTAGTGTGAATTGTCACGATTTCATGACAAGTTCAAAGAGAGAGAAAGTAGCAAGACAAAGTGTCACGATTTCATGACATGCAGCAAAGGGAAGAGTCAAAAATGAGAACTGTCACGATTTCACGATAGGCTACAAAGAAATCGTACGGATGCAGAAAGTGTCACGATTTTGCGACAGGTTGAGATGGCAGCATTCAGTTGGAGAAAGTGTCACGATTTCACGACAGAGACAGTAAACAAGTCTTCAATAGAAGAAGCGTCACGATTTCATGATGAATTCAAGAAGGAAGAGCTCGAAGGCGAAAGCGTCGCGATTTTGACATGTTCCAGTTTCATGGGCGTAAGGCAAAGAAAAGCATAAGGCAACGAAAGTGTCACGATTTTGCGACATGTTCCGTTTTCGCTAGTGCAAGCCAAGAAGAGGTTGAGAAAGTGAGAAGGGTCACGATTTCACGACAGAAGTGAAGATGACGTCAGCAAAAGACAAAAGTGTCACGATATCGCGACAAGAGCTTAGATGAAGTTGTTAAAGGCTAAAGTGTCACGATATCGTGACAACAGGCAAAAGAAAGTGTACGATTGCAAAGGTGTCATGATATCGCGACATGTTGTAGTTTCACGAGAAAAGCTATAGAACCAAAGGTGGTTGAAGCCGACAGAGTTAACTTTGAGCCGACGAAGTTTAGGGTTGTGCAGCCGACGGAGTTTAGGGTTACGACCGACTAAGTTTGAAGTTTTGATCTTGAATTTTTTGTTATAAAAGGAGGGCTATTTTGAGTTTTGAGGGATTGATGATGTGCAAGTTAAGTCTACGATGTGCAAAGAGCGAGTCGTGTCGAATCATGCTAAGTGCGAAGCAAGAGCGCACAGAGAGCAGAAAAGTCACAAAGGAGCAGAAGTTGTTGGTGTTGCGACTTTCACAGATAGAGCGTAGAGTGAGAAGTTCGATCGTCGAGACTTGAGTGCTGCTGTGTTTGTGCAGACAGTCCAAAAGTTGGTTTCGACCAAGTGCAACTATGACTGAGCAGAGAGAACTGTTGAATAGATTTGAGCAAGCTTTTGTTGAGCTTGTGGAGCAGTTTGGGGAGATTGTATTGAGAACTTGCAAAGCAGATCTGAGACAAGTCTTGGTGAAGACTTGGGTGAAGATCAAGCAAGCTTTGGTGAAAGCTTGTGAACCACTTTTGTGAACCAGATTTGAGGACCGATTGAGGACGAGAGATTGGTGCAGACTTCTGCGGAGAAGAGGACATTTGTGCCAGACCGAAGGACTGTGTTTGGTGCAGATCGGAGAAAGAGAAAGAGGACATTTGTGCTAGACCGAAGGACTGTGTTTAGTGCAAATTCGAGGACCAGCTTTGAGGTGATAGAGTTGAGGACAGAGGTCTCCAGCCAGAGCAGGGAGGACAGGTGTCTTCTGTGGATAGAGTTCCATTTTCTAAGGGCAGCAGAGGCAGAGGTCTTCTAGAGGATCACCAGTTAGAGCAGAGTTAGGGGAAGGTATCTCCTTTGGGTTGGGGCTCATAAACATTGTAATCGGGAAAGGTGTTCCCAGAATTTTGTTATGATAAAATTTAGTGAAAGATTTTATCCGTGTACGTGGTTGATTTTGTGCATTGCTTTGATATTGCTTTGGGTATATTGCATTACTATTTTGTAATATAAAGAAAAATATAAAAAGAGGTCTTATACTGTTCACCCCCCCCTCTCAGTATAAGTTTGTGTTCTTTAATTACCAAATATCTCAAAATTTAATAGAACATCTAAATAGAGAGGGACTCAAAGTATTAGTAGATGTAGCATCTATGGACATAACAAATTTATGAAATCATGGATGAATTTCAATAGAAGAATTACATTTGGAAGAAAATTAAGTTGAGCAATGGATCAAGTATACAAGGGATTTGACAAGGGCTTTTATAAGACTAGTTCAAGAAGAAGACTCTTTAGCATGGTCAAGGAACCCAACTAGTGGATAGTTTATAGCTAACAAATAATACAAGGTAATGTTTGAAGATAATAATGAGGAGGTCATTTGGTGGTTGAGTAAGATTTAGAAGGTGAAAATACCCTTGAAAATAAATTTTTTACCTTGATTAGTTTTAGATAAGAAGGCATTAGCATGGGATGTTCTACAAAAAATTCATGACATGGTCCAAGTCAATATAATTTGTATAAAATGGAAGAATAAATAATAGATCATATACTAGTTCACGATGATTTTTTAAGATAAGTATGTAGATATATTCTATCCATGACTAAGAGGAAGGGATAGTGGCTAGCAAGGAATCTATTGGATAATATGCAAAATTGGTTCAAATATAAAGAATTAAAGGAATTTAGGTGCATTCCATTAATAGTGGCATGGGATCCTTGGTTGGAAAAAAAATCTATGTTATTTGAGAGCAAGGAAAATCTACCTATACAAGTTCAAGCTCACATCAAATATACTTATGAAGGCATAAAAAATACCCAAAATTAAAGGTTGTAATATAGATTAGAAATTTAATAGTGGATATTACAAAGTCTTGGGTTTTTTTGATGAAGCTTGTGAAGATAATCCAAATAGATATAGGGCAAAAGGAGTGTTATATCAAGCTGAAAACCATAAATTCACTTTCAAAGCAGGTCCTATTGAAGGTACCTATAATATGGTCGAGTGGAAGGCTTTGATAATTTTGTTAAGAATAGCAGTGGAATAGGGAATAACAAAACTTCAAGAATGATTTTTTTCAAACTCTGAAACGAAAGTTACAATTTTAATTCAAGGAAAAAAAATATCATTGTAAGTTCTTTAACTTAAACATTTATCCTATCAATACTTATATTAGATGGTCTAAAGAATTCCCTTGCATTTTGAACTTTGAGAAAGAATATATGTCTTGAATTTTATTATTTTGTTATTTCATGTTAAAATGGTTATATATAAAAAATGATAAAATTTAATTAGTTCATTTTTAAATAATTAACTAAAATAATTAATACTTGAGAGGTATTTTTGAGGCTGAGATCCCTAGAGTTAGCTTGGTTGGGAAAGGTTCAATTATGTAGGACACTCTGAAAAGAGAAGCTAGTTTAATAAAGCAATGTTTGTTTTGGATTTGCAATTGGGGATCAAATACTCCTTTTTGGGAGGATTCTTGGGATGCCCACCCTCCCATATTGAATAAATATCCCAAGTTACGTACCCTAAGTGTTTGTTTCTTGGAAACGGTTGGTCTTGTGTGGAGGACTTTAAAAAAATCTAGTCTTTTAGAAATATGAAGATGTATAGGAGGAAATATCCATAGGAATTATCCCAGGGTGGACTGGCCAAGGATAGAGATGTGCTTGCTCTTATTCTTGTGGGGAGACGCTCTTATTCATTGAGAGGTAAATACATTCCGACTTGGAACCTTGATACCAAGGGAACCTATTCTGTAGCCTATGGTTATTAGGTTCTTAATAAGCAAAATTTTAGGAGTCTTCCTATCACATGGTGGAAAAAGATGTGGAACAAATTTTCTTGGCTGAAATGTAACTTATATCTCTGGTCGATAGCTTGTAATAAATACCTCACTTGGGATAACATGAGGAAGAGGTTATTTTAGGATCCCTCTTTTTGTCCTTCGCAGTAAGAATGAGGATGACTCTTCTCATTTATTTTTCTAATGCTCCCTTGCAAGAGATATTTTGCACCATTGGTGGAGTGCCTAGAACCATCCTTGTTTTCGTGTTCTCTCCTTAGTGGAGTCTTGGAGTACTCTAGGTAGACCTCTGACCAAGGCTTACTTCCTCCGAGTGGCTTGGAATTTGGACCCTTCTTGCATAAATTGGTTGATTTGGCTTGAACTAAACTGACACATATTTCAGGGCAGTCATTTGATTTTTCAACAGATCTAAAAAAGGATCTTGTGTATGTTTTAGGAAACCATCCATAACAAATGTGATGTGGACCGTATTTTGTATTCTAGGGAGGAAAAATTACAGTAAGACCTTGGTCTCTTTAGCGATGGTATGAACTCTTCTAGCCCTACCAAGGTTCCTCAGCTCAATAAGAAGGTTAGGAGAGATGGTATGTGGAGACCACTCCTTAGAGGAGTTTTAAAATTAATACTGATCAATTGTCTAGGGGTAATATTGGACATGTTGTAATTGGTAGTGTTGGGAGAGATTCTATTGGCGGTGTCAGTTTTTTCTTTTCCATTTATAAAGGTGTTCACTCCAACAATTTTATGGAAACTCTTACAATTCTTGAGGCCCTGTAGAGGGGTTTTTCTCTTGGCTAACGTAGGATTATCTATGAGTTTGAATCTAAAATTATGGTTAATATTTTAAATAGTAAAAGGGTGGAGGAAGTTAATTTGCAGTTTACCTCTGTAGTCGTTTATATTCTTAGAATGATTGAAGAGTTTAAATTTATATCCTTTGTGCACATTCCAATGGAATGAAATGAGGTTGCTGATTACCTGGCCAAAAGGGCTTTCGAGTTGTCAGATCCTTGTATTATTGATAACTGGGAGGCTCTCCTATTTGGGTACTCTCAATGCTTCTAGAAGTTGATCCACAAGGTTTTTCAGTCTTAATGTGTTTTGTTCTTGTTGTATTATTTGAGTGTCAATCTAGTCTAGTGGTTTTAGTCTGTTTTACTGTTTATTTGAGTCCTAGTTGGAAGCTTAGTTGTACTCTGTAATCCAAAATTTTTATCAATAAATTTTTACCCCTTTATTTAAAAAAAAACTAAAAGAATCAATAAATCAATTATAGTATTATATGTTTAAAATGAATATAATTACATAAAAATAACTATAATAATAATTATTTTTCTTTTTAAAATCATAAAATAGTATTTTGCACCTAGTTTATTATTTATTTTTACTTAAGATAAAATTTACAAAAAAACAAGAAGGTCTATGCTAACATTAAATCATATATTTTTGTTCATTATGTGAGTGAATAGCCTTAGATTTTCCAAAAAATAAAAATTACTCCGAATTTGGTTACATTAAAAAAAATTGTTATAAAAATATAATGACAAATTTAAATTTATTAGAAAATTATATCACTTCCTAGATTTATTAACTAAAGATAATATTTTATTCTAAATATTCAAACATTTATAATCCAAATATTGATCAATGAAGAATTAAAAATCAAATTATATGTTCTATTAAATTGTAAATTTTGCAAGGATTATCATTAGCATAATTAATTTCATTTCATTAATATTTAAAAAAATCTCATTCTATTAATCAAAATACTGGGCAACGAATAATTGGAAAGCACAATATATTTTTTGTTGAACTACAACTTTTCTAAGGATTGTCATTGGCCTAGTTACCATATGGTTTCATTAAAAATATATATATCTGATCTAGTTGATAGGATTAATAAAAATGCAAGTACAAGTTTAGAGAGTTTTTCTAATTATAAATTACTCTAAATATTTGGAACTCTAGGTACTACTCTTAGCTTGAAAAGGTTTACAATACAAACTTCCATAAGATCCTTATTTGGATTAACTTGGTTTAATTCCTTTCTATTTTGTATGTGGTTGGCATAACATCCCTAAGCACATCTTTTGGACTTGTAAAAAAACTAGACAGGTTTTGAAGGATGATTTAGTTTTTTATACTGCTCTATTCACTTGTCCTTCTAGTTTGTAGTATTAAGTTTTATTTTTCATTTAACTAGATTGTTGAAATTTTCATATAGGTTATTTTACAATAATTATGGTTGGTCATTCATATTAATTGTTTTACTTTTGATCATTAGGCTTTAGGATTTAGAATTTCTCAATTCTACACTAATATGCATTTGTAAATCTTTGTGCTTTTCAAGGAATTCTAGAAAGATGTTAAAAATAATGAAAAGACTTCATTTGTTTGTGACATATTTTTTATTGATAGGGATTTGGGTTCTTAGTACAATGGTTGAGATAGATCAATTTGATGTATCCAATGTCAAAACATTGTTGAAAATTCTAATGAATTAGAAAGACCAAAGATATAATATAATTTAATAATCAATATAACATAATTACTCTTTTACAATAAATAAATAAGTAAGAATATGTTAGAAATTTAGGAGGACAACTCCCTCATACATGTGTTGCTGGTGGATGTTCACTATAGTAAAAAAAACCTAAATGAATATCACTAAATGTTTATACCTTACTTAAACCTAAATATTTCATAATAAAACTCAAAACCCTACCAGTGCACTGTTCCATAAATATATATAATAGTAGATTAGACTTCAACCTTTTTATCTTTCCTACTTTCTCTGACTCTTAAATAACACCAATTGTACAAACACAGTTTGGTGGCCATCCATTTCAATTCTAACCTCGGGAAAGAAAACGTCCAAAATTCTGTAGATAGAAAACCTAAACGAACGTTCACCGTTTCATACTTTACCACTTTTGCCACCGTTGTCTCAGGCTCTCTTAATACCTCACAATACCGTCTATTTCGACGTGGTTTTTCTGAAACCAGTATAGCCACTGCAGTATTGGAAAGTCTTCATGCGACGAACAGGATGGTGCTCTACTGTAAGGAGCGCAGGAATGCTGTACCGAAAGGTTCCACTTGTCTTAAATGACCAATATCATATTAGTCCTCTAACGAGAAGACAAGGATTGTCAACACCGCAATTCGTGGAATACAACTCACGGTCGTGTGTGATAGGCCGCAGCAGGTTTGATTAGAATAGAGATAGGACAAGTTCCATCGCTGTTTTCAGAGAACGCGATTCCACAGATCTAAAATATAGTTAGCTTGGTTGGCAAAGGTTCAATTATGTAGGACACTCTAAAAAAGAAGCTAATTTAAAGCAAGGTTTGTTCTAGATTTGTAATTGGGGATCAAATACTCTTTTTTGGGAGGATTCTTGGGATGCCCACCCTCCTATATTGAATCAATATTCCAAGTTACGTACCCTAAGCATTTTTTTCATGGAAAAGGGTTGGTCTTGTGTGGAGGACTTTAAAAAAAATCTAGTCTTTTAGAAATATGAAGATGTACAGATGGAAATATCCATAGGAATTATCCCAGGGGGGAATGGCCAAGGATAGAGATGTGCTTGCTCTTATTCTTGTGGGGAGGCCTCCTTCTTCATTAAGGGATAAATACATTATGACTTGGAACCTTGATCCCAAGGGAACCTATTCTGTAGCCTATGGTTATTAGGTTCTTAATAAGCAAAATTTTGGGAGTCTTCCTATCACATGGTGGGAAAAGGTGTGGAACAAATTTGCTTGGCTGAAATATAACTTATATCTCTGGTTGGTAGCTTGTAATAAATACCTCACTTGGGATAACATGAGGAAGAGGGGATTTTAGGATCCCTCTTTTTGTGTCCTTTGTAGTAAGAATGAAGATGACTCTTCTCATTTATTTTTCCAATGCTCCCTTGCAAGAAATATTTTTCACCATTGGTGGAGCACCTGGAACCATCCTTTTTTTCATGTTCTCTCATTAGTGGAGTTTTAGAGTACTCTAGGTAAACCTTCGGCCAAGGCTCCCTTCCTCCGAGTGGCTTGGAATTTTGAACCTTCTTGCATAATTTGGTTTATTTCGCTCGAACAAAACCGACGCATCTTTCAGGGTAGTCATTTGGTTTTTCAACAGATCTAGAAAAGGATCTTGTGTGTGGTTTAGGAAACCATCCATAACAAATGTGATGTGGACTCTCTTTTGGATTCTAGGGAGGAGAATTTAAGGTAAGACCTTGGTCTCTTTAGTGATGGTATGAACTCTTCTAGCCCTAGCAAGGTTCCTTAGCCCAAAAAGAAGGTTAGGAGAGATGGTATGTGGAGACCACCCCTTAGAGGAGTTTTAAAATTAATACTGATGGGTTGTCTAGGGGTAATCTTGGACATGTTGTAATTGGTAGTGTTGGGAGATATTCTTCTGGCGATGTCAGCTTTTTCTTTTCCATTTATAAAGGTGTTCACTCCAAAAATTTTATGGAAGCTCTTACAATTCTTGAGGCCTTGTAGAGGGGGTTTTATCTTGGTTGGCGTAGGATTATCTATGAGTTTGACTCTCAAATTGTGGTTAATATTTTAAATAGTAAAAGGGTGGAGGAAGTTAATTTGTAGTTTGCCTCTGTAGCCATTTATATTCTTAGAATGAGTGAAGAGTTCAAATTTATATCCTTTGTGCACATTCCAAGGGAATGGAATGAGGTTGTTGATTACCTAGCCAAAAGGGATTCTGAGTTGTTGGATCCTTGTATTATTGATAACTGGGAGGCTCTCCCATTTGGGGACTCTCAATGCCTTTGGAAGTTGATCCATAAGGATGTTCAGTATTAATGTGTTTTTTTCTTGTTGTCTTCTTGGAGTGTCAATCTAGTCTAGTGGTTTTAGTCTATTTTACTATTTATTTGAGTCCTGGTTGGGAGCTTAGTTGTACTTTGTAATCCAGAATTTTTATCAATAAATTTTTACCCCTTTATTTAAAAAAAAAACTAAAAGAATCAATAAATCAATTATAGTATTATATGTTTAAAATGAATATTAATACATAAAACTAACTATAATAATAATTATTTTTCTTTTTAAAATCATAAAATAGTATTTTGCACCCAGTTTATTATTTATTTTTACTTAAGATAAAATTTACAAAAAAACAAGAAGGTCTATGCTAACATTAAATCATATATTTTTTTTCATTATGTGAGTGAATAGCCTTAGATTTTCCAAAAAATTAAAATTACTCTGAATTTGGTTACATTAAAAAAAATTGTTATAAAAAATATAATGACAAATTTAAATTTATTAGAAAATTATATCACTTCCTAGATTTATTAACTAAAGATAATATTTTATTCTAAATATTCAAACATTTATAATCCAAATATTGATCAATGAAGAATTGAAAATCAAATTATATGTTCTATTGAATTGTAACTTTTGCAAGGATTGTCATTAGCATAATTAATTTCATTTCACTAATATTTTAAAAAGTCTCATTATATTAATCAAAATATTGGACAACGAATAATTGAAAACCATAATATATTTTTTGTTGAACTACAACTTTTCTAAGGATTGTCATTGGCCTAGTTACCATATGGTTTCATTAAAAATATATATCTGATCTAGTTCATAGGATTAATAAAAATGCAAGTACAAGTTTAGAGAGCTTTTCTAATTCTAAATTACTCTAAATATTTGGAACTCTAGGTACTACTCTTAGCTTGAAAAGGTTTACAATACAAACTTCCATAAGATCCTTATTTGGATTAACTTGGTTTAATTCCTTTCTATTTTGTATGTGGTTGGCATAACATCCCTAAGCACATCTTTTGGACTTGTAAAAAAACTAGATAGATTTTGAAGGATGATTTAGTTGTTTATATTGCTATATTCACTTGTCCTTCTAGTTTGTAGTATTAAGTTTTATTTTTCATTTAACTAGATTGTTGAAATTTTCATATAGGTTATTTTACAATAATTATGGTTGGTCATTCATATTAATTGTTTTACTTTTCATCATTTGCCTTTAGGATTTAGAATTTCTCAATTCTACACTAATATGCATTTGTAAATCTTTGTGCTTTTCAAGGAATTCTAGAAAGATGTTAAAAAGAATGAAAAGACTTCATTTGTTTGTGCACCTCACAAGTGGGGGCTGAGGAGCTGGAAAATCCGCATGTGTAGAGATGTGTGACATATTTTTTATTGATAGGGATTTGGGTTCTTAGTACAATGGTTGAGATAGATCAATTTGATGTATCCAATGTCAAAACATTGTTAAAAATCCTAATGGATTAGAAAGACCAAAGATATAATATAATTTAATGATCAATATAACATAATTACTCTTTTTACAATAAATAAATAAATATGTTAGAAATTTAGGAGGACAACTCCCTTATACATGTGTTGCTAGTGGATGTTCATTATAGTAAGAAAACCTAAATGAATATCACTAAATGTTTATACCTTACTTAAACCTAAATCTTTCATAATAAAACTCAAAACCCTACCACTGCACTGTTCCATAAATAGTAGATTAGACTTCAACCTTTTTATCTTTCCCACTTTCTCTGACTCTTAAATAACACCAATTGTACAAACACAGTTTGGTGGCCATCCATTTCAATTCTACCCTCGGGAAAGAAAACGTCCAAAATTCTGTAGATAGAAAACCTAAACGAACGTTCACCGTTTCATACTTTACCACTTTTGCCACCGTCGTCTCAGGCTCTCTTAATACCTCACAATACCGTCTATTTCGACGTGGTTTTGCTGAAACCAGTATAGCCACTGCAGTATTGGAAAGTCTTCATGCGACGAACAGGATGGTGCTCTACCGTAAGGAGCGCAGGAATGTTGTACTGAAGGGTTCCACTTGTCTTAAACGACCAATCTCATATTAGTCCTCTAACGAGAAGACAAGGATTGTCAACACCGCAATTGTGGAATACAGCTCGCGGTCGTGTGTGATAGGCCGCAGCAGGTTTGATTAGAATAGAGATAGGACAAGTTCCATCGCTGTTTTCAGAGAACGCGATTCCACAGATCTAAAATATAGTTGTGGATAAGATCGGTGAAAGAGATTTCACGTGGTCGTACTTGCTTTGAAATGATATTCCATGAACGTTCAACCATAGATTTTTGCAGACAGTTTTGTTAAATTAATATAGTTGTGGATAAGATCGGTGAAAGAGATTTCACGTGGTCGAAATGATATTCTATGGACGTTCAATCATAATTCTGTTAAATTTTTATTGATAAGTTTAATTTGTAATTGGTTACACTTGTTTTTTAAAATGATATTTTATTAAGGTGGTCAATTTGTTTTGAAATGATATTTTATTAAGGTGATCAATTTTTGATTTTAACTGTAAAATCTTAATTTTTCCATAAAATCTAAAATGATAATAAAATCTGAAATAAAGATATATAACACTAAACATCCTCCATTAAAAAATTTCATAATAACTCTAATTTTCTTTTAAAATTATTATAACCAGCACATAGTCATACAATGATATGATTGGTTTCCTATCTACGATGATAATCACCCTACTTACCGATCAATAAGGGGCACGGGTTATAACGCATTACTCGCACGACGAATCCACTTTGGAGTTCTCATTCGGTTGGCCAATTGTCGGAAATCAATGGTAAAACTAGGAGTTAAAATTTTAGACTCTTCGTAGTCTATAGACTCTTCGTTGGATGTTACTTTATTTTTCGATATAAATATAATGTATAGCGTTTTGCAAATTAAGGTTGAAATGAGGCTACCTTTATGATGTTTTAGAAATGTTTTAAGAATTTTTAATTTTTTTTATTGTGGTATAGTGGTAATATCTTTGGTTTTGTGTGGGTATAATTTTGGATTGAATTTGAATGTATCTATTATATACCCTAGTTTATTGGATAAAGATAAAGTAAATGGGATCCTGATCTTTTATGGAATTAAGTGAGGACAACCTACTAACAAGCACTCAACTACTACCAACAAACTCATTCCTTTCAAGTATAAATTTTAAGGCAAAACACAAATATTTGAAAGGGCCCTAGTCTTTTATATATATATATATATAGTGATTTGGGCTTGGATTTCCTAAATGAAAAATTAAATGCATACCATCTCATTAACCTAGTGAGGAATGTGGAAACTATTTCAATGAATTTAATGATCATCGTATTATAATGGTATTTGAATAGTGAACTTTTCATTGTATTATACAATCTGCCTGGGCTTAAGGGTAAAGATTTAGTTTAATGTAAATAGGTGCTAAATTTTTATACCATATTAATCCAAAAATACATAATAATTTATTTATTTTATTATTAATTAACTAGTTAAATATTTATTTAAACATTAATATCTTTATTTTTAATAAATCAATTTACATCTCAAAATTGTTGAATTTAATTTGATTAATTTATTATTTTAATCTAATAGTTATTGTATACAAATATAAATAAAATCATGTGTAACATCTAGGTTATTTTCTTGTTCTTTAGTTTATACTTAATTATGTTGCTTTTATTATTAACTTAAAAATATCACAACATCCTTTTATGTTTATGGTAACCATATTACTTATATGTAATCCCTTTTTGATATAGCCTCTTAGAGCTCCTTGAATATGATTTGTATGTCACTTAGAAAATATCTAAGAGACCATACTCAAGATCAGATAATGCAATTAGTTTTTTCTCTAAAGAAAGAATTTGATTTTAGTTTTCCTTATCAAATATTTCTCATTATTGATATTTCTCTAAAATATCCACGACTATTACTTTTTCTTATTTTTTATAAGGTTATCCTCATTACCCATTATAATATTCCATGGACAACTAGCCCTTAATTAAACTATGATGTCCTAGGACCCCTAAAGGCTAGGTGGATTGGTAATTGTATTTCTAGCCAGACACTTACCAAGAAGAGACCTAGGTTCAAACCTCAGCGGTATACCTATTGTAAAGGTAGTAGTATGAAATGAATCCTCTCAATGTGTACTAGATTGATGATGATGGTATGAATCTCAAGTGATCAGTGGTCCCCCTCACATCGGGTCAACAATAATGATGTGGTATAAGCTTGTTGGGAGCAGCCCTTGTGGTTTGAACCTTGCACTTGGAAGTTGCAAAAAATAGTGTGGATGTAACCAACTCTCCTATGTATCTAAAATAAAACTATGATGTCCTCGTAGTTTTTGTAATTATGTTAATTAAGTATACAAAATTACGAAAGCACTAAAACTCATTGATCCAATCTCATGTTGTCACATTATTAATAAGTACATGTATCTATTACAAATAAAGCATTTTGGTACAAAAATAGTTCTCCTACATTACATAACCTTTATGTTAATTTTAAAATCTATTTTATTACACATAATATAGTCTAGTTTCAAATGGATAACTACAAGAAATAACTTAATTTACTACTTTAAAGAAATTTAATATAATTTACTACATGTGAATTTCTTGGATAGTGGTGAAATGGTTGATCAGTTTGCACAATAAATTTGGCACAACTTAAGTTTGAATTATTGAATTCCATTTACCTAAATTTTCTATCAAATAATTATTATTATTACTTTTAATACATATTCTCTCTAAGATAATAAACATGAGATAATTGATATGTTAGATCTTAGATTCCATGTATTCAATATTTCCACATAGATCTTTACATGAAAATCCTTTTTATTTTTTAA
>JAQPPZ010010118.1:0-25297 GCA_028583015.1 Wollemia nobilis | reverse complement strand
AATAAGCCTTTGAAGCCACTTGTTCAACAGACTCTGAGTGGGGGAAAATGTGTGGACCCCCTTCCTAGGAGGACCCCTTTTAAGAAGAAAAATTTTTGGCATAGAAGGGCCTAGGGGGCTTTGAAAGGTAAGGATATTGTTCCTTATCAGCCTAAGAAAGGGATCAATAGTGGGGATCTTGTTTCTAGTCCACGGGGTTCAACTCTGGTCATGAGTGGTTCTCCGAGGCTGGAACTCCAAAATAATTTGGAAGAGAGGTTCTTAATCCGGATCCTCCAGGGCAAGCTATTGATATTCCTCTTTCAAATTCCTTTGAATGTCTTGGATCGGAAGGGGGTGAGGACAACCAAACGGTTAGTGACTTGGAGACTTTGACTCCTTGGGCTGCTAGAAATTCTTCTTCCCCAATGGAGATCTCAACTCCTAGGGTTTCTAGGAAATATTCCTCTTCAAGGGAGCTTAATGGTTCCCTTGAGCGTGGCTCATATAGTCTGATGGTTTCTCCTAAGCTCAACTTGGAGAAAGGTTCACCCGATCCAAAAATGAGGAGTCACCATAGAAAGGGTATTGATACTAGGATGGCAAAGAAGCTTGGAAGACCCCAAGTAAATATGGAAGGAATAAAGTCATGGATGAGGCAGTTGCTAATGGTGTCCAAACCATCCTTGTGGTGAAGGAAGGAAATGAGGAAAGATAGTTGAAACTTGATGGTTTCAAATCCCCTCTTAATGGGGGGGGTTGGGAAGAATATTTCTTTTTAATTTTCCAATGAAAGTGTGTTCATGGAATGTTAGAGGCTTAATAGCTCTTCTAAAAAATATTTTTTTAGCTTCGCTAAGAAGGGAGAGATCTCCTAATATTTTGTGTATACAAGAATCCAAGTTGTAGGCTTCCTCGTGTGAGTCGGTGCAAACTATTGTTTGGAAGATTTCAGGATTTATGGCCAATGAAGCATCTGGTTCTTCTAGAGGTTTACTTTTCTTCTAGGACTCTTCAAAGCTTGATGACCATGTAATATCATCCTATAATGAAGTGATTAACATTTTTTTTTGGTGTAAAGCTTCTCAAAGGAGATGGGTGATGTCTAATATCTATACCCTAAATTCTTATAATGATAGGCATAAATTTTGTCTTTTGTTGCTAGATATGCAGGAAACCTTTTGGAATGAATCGTGGCTCATAATAGAAGATTTTAATTCTCCTTTATATCCATATAAGAAGCGTGGTGGTAATGTTGTGGATGATAGGAGTTTGCAAGATTTTATTGATTTCATCAATAAGGTAGAACTCTGATATTTGGATTTAAAAGGGGTGAGTTTACTTGGAGTAATATAAGGTCGAGAAATAGTCTTATTTTGAGCAGATTGGACAAGATTTTTGTTTCTAATTCTAGGTTCAATCTATTTGGTGATGCAACATTGTCTACTCTTCCTAATATTAGATCCAACCATAACCCCTTATGGCTTGAGGTCCCTGATGGGCTTCCATTTCTTCCTTGACATTTTAGGTTTAAAGTTATGTGGTGTTCCCATCCTGATTTTGAAGCCCGTGTTAAGGAATTGTGGCAGGAAGACATTCCTGGTGAAGGGATGTTTAAATTGTCCAATAAACTAAGGAAAATCAGATTTAATCTCAAGATGTGGAACAAGTTTACCTTTGGTAACATTTTCAAAGAAAAGGAGAGATTGTAGATGCGACTAAAGGATATTGAAGTCGTGATGGATGCTCAAGGTTGCTATGATGAACTACTTAGGGAAGAAATATACCTTCTTTCTGATTTTCATAATAAGAAGTCAGAGGAAGAGCTCTTTTGGAAACAAAAATCCAGAGAAATTTGGTTAAAAGAAGGTAATCATAACTCCCATTTTTTCCACACTTCTACATTGCGTAGGAGTCAAAATCGAATTAGAGAGATAGATAAGGTTGACAATGTGCTGTCTTCGGATGTGAAGGATATTAGGGAGGAATCCATTGATATTTTTAGTTCATTGATATTTTTTGCTTTTGCTCATGATATCCAAGGAGAAGGTTTGATATTAGAAGCCATTCCAAGGATTATTTTTGATGAATGGAATGAGATACTTTTGGATCCTTTATCAGATGAGGAAATCTAAGCGATTGTTAACTTTATGGGACCTCTTAAATCTTTAGAGCCAGATGGTTTCCCCATTTTTTTTCAAAAATTTTGGCATGTTTGTGGTGAATATGCTTACTCGGTGATCAAATATTCCTAGCGTTCTTTGGTTATTTTGAAAGTGGTGAACTCAACTCTCCTGGATCTCATCGCTAAGAAAGACTCTACATATTCCTTTAGTGATTTAAGGCTGATAAGCTTATGCAATACATTTTAAAATATTCTTACCAAGGTTATAGCTAACATACTCAAGCCACTCCTTCCATTGCTATTGATGTTGCACAAAGTGGGTTTATCCTAGGGAGACAGATCTTGGATGGGGCAATTGTAATTCATGAGTTATTTTCCGAGAGGGTAAAAAAATTTTTCTTATGGTGGATGTTAGCAAGTCTTATGATCATGTCTCCTAGCCATTTTTATTCATTTTATTAAGGAAATTTAGCTTTTGTGATGCTTGGATTAAGTTGGCGGAGGCTTGCATTTCGATTGCTTGGTTCTCGGTCCTTGTCAATGGCTCCACTACTGGGTTTTTCATTCATGTCGGAGAATTCTTCAAGGTGATCCGCTATCTCACTTACTATTCATCTTCATGGTAGATGCTCTTGGAAGATCTATCACTCAAAGACATGATGATTTTGGTCTACGTTTGGCGTTACCTTACAATCTAATTTCTCATCAATTGTTTGTAGATGATATCTTTCTTTCTTATGTTTCTTTGGTGGTTAATCCTAGGGAAGTTAAGTCCCTTCTGGATTATTATGAGAGGGCAACTGGTCAATAGATTTGTGAAGAAAAAAATGAAACACCAGATATAACTAACTGAAAATGAATAAACCACATAACACAAGAAATTTCACAATAAAGTAGATTTGATATTATTATAGCTGGGGGATTTGAGTACAATCAAATGTGACCCAAAATAGGATATTTACATAGTTTATTCGATATAATAAATGCAATAATTCTATAGTTCTTTGAAACCCTAGCTAGAAATGCTTGTGGTGTTTGTAAACTCGTTATTGCTAACAACAGAGTTGAGTGGGCTTCAAATATTCGTTGAATCGAGCCACTCCAGCTTAAATAGTTGTCCAATGCTGATGAATCTCCAAACCTACACACATAAAAATAATAATAGGGAGTTAGTAATAACTGGGAGGGCTCCACTGCGTGAGACCCTCAGATATCAATAAAATCCTAGCTATTGATAAATGAAAATGCATGCAAATCTAAAGATATTGAAATGAAATAAAAGAGATATTTGATTTACCTTGATACTTGTTGATTGTCCTTTGATGGCTAGATTTGCTGTAGGTTGATGGCGAAGACGTGCCCTAACATCGTACAAAGGTAGGAGGTTTTTAGAAGGGCTTACATAAAATACCCATGGTACCTAGTGACTGTAGAAAATTCCTGTGGGTACTTGGTGTTGGTAGGGAGACACCCAAAGGCACCTGGTGTTGATAGAAAGCACCCAAGGCACCTGGCGGGTGATGGATGATTCTATAGAAGTAGATCGGGCGAGGGCATAGGATGTGGTGGTAGTGATGACGAGCGAGGGGCAGGGAATATGGTGGATGGAAAAGGATTAGGGCACAAAAGGCTTGGTTAAAGACTTAAGGCACTTAGGAAATCAGGGAACTCAAAAAAACTTAGGAACTCAGGGACTTAGGGAATTCGAACACTTAGGGGTTGAGCCATCAAAATGGCTCCTATTTAAAATCTAACCTAGGGCATGCTAGGGTTTCAATGACATTAATCGTGTGGCTGATATTAAAGCACATATAAGGGTAGATAATAAATCTAGGGCGTGGCATGGATTTATGTGGATGAATGGATAGGATTAAATGAAATCAGATGGTTGGGACTGATATATATATATATATATAAATATATATAATATTATAAT
The DNA here is from genome assembly GCA_028583015.1 of Wollemia nobilis. Classification (NCBI taxonomy): domain Eukaryota; kingdom Viridiplantae; phylum Streptophyta; class Pinopsida; order Araucariales; family Araucariaceae; genus Wollemia; species Wollemia nobilis. The sequence goes on along the minus strand of JAQPPZ010010118.1, from coordinate 21,257 downwards.
TTAAATATATATAATAAATATATATAAATAATAGGCAAAAAATGGTAGGAAAGCTAGGATGGAGGGTAAATGACTATGTTTTGGGTGGTGGAAATGGCGGGAAAGCATGGATGAAGGACAAGTGACTATATTTTGGGTGGTGGAAATGGCAGGAAAGCATGGATGAAGGACAAGTGGCTAGATTTTATTATCTACAAGATCAGTTTTTAAAAAACAATTTATACTTCATCAACACTACGAAGGCTAGGCAACGTAAAATTGTCGATATTCTAAATTGTAGGATTTCTTCTCTTCTGACCTCTTTTCTGGGTCTTCCAATTTTTTTGGTCATGTTAAAGACTCTCTTTAGACTCCGATGGTTGAAAGAGTCCAACACAAATTAGCCTCCTGGAAAGGGGCTCTTCTGAGTCAAGCTGGTAAGGTGGTGTTGGTCCAAAGTACGTTGCAAAGCATTCCTATTTTCTTTTTATCCCTTTTCATCTCCTTTGTAAAATTGCAGCAAAACTGGATAGTATTTGTAAGGCATTTCTTTAGGCTGGCCCTGAGCTCAAAGGAAAATTTTGTTTGGTGTCATGGGAGAAAATTTGTAGAAGAAAGAGGGATGGTGGTTTAAATTTGAAGAATACAGCTCGAGTGAGCAAGGCCTTGGTGGAAAATATTGGCTGGAAGGTTACCTCTAATGATGTTCATCTTTGGTGTAGGATCCTAAAATCCAAGTACAATTTTGAATCCTTCATTTTGGATTTCCTCCCCACTGGTGGTTGGGACTTTTGGAACAGCCTTGTTAAGTCCCGTGATTTTATTAAAAGTAATTGGATATGGATTGTTGAAAATGATAGGGTTGTGAATTTTTGGGAAGACTCATGGTTACAAGATTGTCCTTTGATAGAGGATATGAATTTTAGAGACCTAAGTCAAATGGCCAGATTAGCTGGATTAATTAAAGTGGTTAATTTTACAATGGTTCATGATGGTAGAAAATTTTGGTCTAATTCCCCTCATATTGTGAGGAACACCATCGATCTTTAGTTTTGGAATATTTTGATGGAGGAGCTTCATCTCTATGTTGAGGATCGATTGGTTTGGAATAAATATAGTGCAGGGTCATACTCTTTTAAGTTGACATATGAGCTTCTTAGCACTGACTGAGATGGCCAATTTCCTATTAGCTTGATTTGGTTAAAGAATTTAACCCCAATTTTAACATGTTTTTTTGGCTTGCGATGCAATATAAGATTCTAACAATTGAAAATCTTCTTAAGAGAGGCCTGAATCTGGTTAATAGATGTTTTTTATGCAAATATGATTGGGAATCATATTCTCATCTATTAATCAACTATCGAGTATTTTAGGAAGTGTTTTCATCTATCCTTAGCTAGCTTGGAGTGTCTTGGGTGATTCCTAGTTCAATTTTTGACTATATCTCTCAATGGGCTTCTCCTTTCTCCTCGCCTAGACTGAGATGTTTTTGGAGGTTCCTTCTACCTCATGTGATGTGGGGTGTTTGGAAAGAGTGAAATGCCATAGTTTTCAAAGATAAGTAAAGGGTGGGTCTTCGATTATGTTCTAAAATTATTTGGAGGATGGTTGAGAATGTGTCGTCTGATTTAAAGGAGTTGGATTTTTTGGTAGCAATCATCTTGAATGAAATCTTTCTTGAGGATAGACTCATTTTTGGGTATGTAGATCATCCTCCACTAGCTCCTAACCCTAGAAGTGTTGTTCATTGGGTCCCTCCTCCTATTGGGTGGTTTAAATTAAATTTTAACATGGAATCAAAAGGAAACCCTGGATTGGTCGATGTTGGGAGGGTCATCTGTGATAGTAGGGGGAGTCTAATTCTCATGTTTGTGAAAAACCTTGATGTCTAGTCCTCTTAGTTTGTGAAAGCAAGAGCAACATTCTCAGGTGTTTCTTTGATTAAAGACTTGAGAATTCAAAATGCTATCATCGAAGGTGACTCTTTAAATATCATTAATATGCTCAAAGGGACCAATCAGATTAGTTGGAAGGTGTCCAACCTGATCGATGAAGTTGTTTGGACTATCTGATATTTGGATAATATTTTGATAATACATGTGTTTAAGGAAGGTAATGCGATGGTGGATTTAATGGTAAATATCAGAGCTTCTCATCTAGGATTCTCATTCTAGTAGAGGGACTTCCCTCTAGAGGTTATTCATTGTTCTAATGATGAGGTCCCTTAATTATTGTCATAAGACTGTTCTTATGCGATTTTGGTGGGGACGGATTTGGTACAGTAGAAGGTGTTGGTTGGAGTACAGTGTGGCTGCAGTTGGGTTGATGGTGGTCGTTATTTATTTATTGTGCCAAGCAAGGTCTTTTCCCTTTAAAATTTTGAATTTTGAAAGTTTTTACCCCTCTCGATGCTTGCAATTCGACCCTTCTCAAAATTTCTTTGGCTTTTGTTGGAAGCCTTTTCCTTTTCAGTTCCCCTTCCTTGTTCTTTTCTTGTCACTTTTATGTATGCCCTTGGGATGTGGAATTTACCTTGTTTTGTGGTTTGGTTTTGGATCACCTATCTTGTGTCTCCTATAGGGCTTTTGTGATGGTGATGGAAGCTCCTATTGAATCTTCATGGGGTGGTTACCTAGACTAATTGTATTCCCCTCTCTTGGGATGTGTTTTTGGTTAATTATTGTTGGTTTGGCTTTATTCCTCATTTTTGGTGGCTCATTTTTGTGACATTGCCATTGTATCAATATTCTTAGTGATTACCTCTAGTAGTCATGTACATGTCTTAGGACTCAATTTCTCTAGGCCATGTGGCTTCATGCGGGGTGGCTGATTGTTTTGGTGCATGGTGGAAAATATTTTCCTTTTTCCCTTTCTCGCTCCTTGGATTTTTCTTAATGTTGAAAGTGTTGGTATGGTTTTTGTGTTCTTATCTCTCGAGCCTTTATGCTTTCTTTGATAGTCGAGGATTTCTCTCTTCTATTGAGCACCTTCTTCTCTTTGGATTTTGGGTGGAGGAGCACTGTTTCTACCTTGGTTATTCCCAGTGTGCTTGGGTATCATTTACTACTAGCTTTTGAGGGTGTCTTCTATGGCACAACTTTACTTGTTAATATGGTGGATGCCTATTTCTATTTAGTCTTACTCTAGAGCCTTTTGTGTTTTGTTGTTTATTTTGGAGTAGCCTCCTTTGGTCTCCTTTTGTGGAACTGTGTGGAGCTAAGGAGCGGAGGGTTGTGGTTAGATTGAATATAGAGAAAGCTAAGTTGTTTAGATCCAAGTTGAGACATGCTAAATCTCGGTTGGAACCTACTTCCTTAAATATTGATGACAAAGTTAAAGCTATTCTGAAGAATGGTGGTCTATTGGAGTGTGTCTAGAAATTTCATAGGCATAACCCGGTGCTTTCTAAGTGGATGATGGCGATGTGGAATGATGATTGGGTGAGAATTGGGTCTTGGTCCTTTGATATATCTACAGATTTAATTAGTCGTACTATTAGTTTGGAGTTGGACGGTACCTATCACAATAGGGATAGATATTCGTTGTTGAAAGAAATTAGTTTTTTCAGGATGGGGAGGAATTTATTCCCAAAATCCAGAATGGCTATAGCGCCAAGGCCCTATATCCACCATGGGATAGGGTGGCTATAGTCATTATGGATTATATTACTTTGGACTCTATATATGATGTCATACGTAGATTCCATGCCATGTTTCTGAACCATATTAGGAGGCAAATGTGGATGAAAATTCTCTTATTTTTATTCCAATCTATGAAAAAGTCTATGGTGGATGTGCAAGGGGATCGTGGTCAATTCCCTCTCCACCAAGGATTGGCCCTTTTAGTGTTTGATAAAGTGACGGTGGATAAGGGGATGGTGGTGAAGGAAATTATGAAATATTTAGTTGTATTACCGGTCCCTGTGCCTGGCCAGGCCAAGGTGGTTTTTGAAAGCTCTAGTTAAGGCAGTGAGGATGTTTACTCGTTCTCGTTGGGTTCTGGTTCAAAAAAAATTCTCGTAAGATTCATATCTCAACTAAAGGTGTGAGGGGAAAAGCATCGAAATGCAGCATTGATGATGTGGTGAATTTTTTTTAGTTTTTCCTACAACCTCGCCTAAGGTGGGGGGCCTTCCATCGGTTAGCCAAGTGGAAGGAAGTGGTACCCAAAAATCATTGTGTCTTATCAAAATAAAACTAGGAGGAGGATGGGTCTTCCCCTTATTCCACCCTATTGATGTGGATATTCTTCCTAGGTATTTCCATAAGGATGAAATGGTAAAATATGTTTATGCTTTGGGAGAGACCTCTCCAAGGAAGAGTGTAGTTCTGCACAATATTAAATTGATTAAAATTAAGCAGCATGTTGTTTGGATTTTCGTGAAGATGGCATTAGACTACTCTGAGGAGGTATCACAAATGTCCAGAACAATAGCCCACAAGATCGATATGCTATTGTTTAAATCCCTCTGTTCTCTCTTGTTTGATCTTGTCTTTGTTCTCTCTTGTTGTATTTATTTATGCCTCTCTATCTTTGTTGGTTGCTTTGTGTGGTTCTTCTTGTGGATGCCTTTTATGTTGGTTGTTTTGTAAAAGGTTGTGGGGTCCCTTCCAAAACCCTCTTTTCTCTTAATAGTATCAAAAAACATATTATTATTGTCTAAATTATATCAAGCCTGAATAAAATCTATTGATATCACAAGAACATTAATTTTTAAATGTCTTTACTACTTACTTAAAAGTATTCATCACATTTTGACATCATGTGACCATAATTACTTCTCATTATAAGTGGTTATTCTCAATATTTAGGGATCATTTTTATATGATCTGTCTTTGAATCCCTTCCACTAGTAGTTATTTACTAAGTTGAACTTAATATGTCCTTCTTTAAGGATGAGTGTAGTTCCCACTTCATATCTTATAGGGTTATGTCTAAGATGAATAAAATGGCTTTACTCACAAACAACATTTACAAGTGTCCATAATGCTATAACTAGAATACTACAAAATTTAGATTAGTTTAAACTAAGCAAGCCTACTTAAAACATATTAATATAAAAGTAATAACATCAATGTTACAGGAAAAAGAAAGTCTTCAGTTTATAAGAGAATATACAACTTTGTGCTCTAATGGTATAAATTGGGTTTTTTTCATAGGCTAGACACATTGTCATAAAGGATACCACAATCTCATCCTTTTTCACTAAAAGTGATAAACTCTAGAACATTGTTGCCTACATATAGGAATACATTTCTATAGCAAGGCAATATCAAATCTATTAATGCACAAAAATAGTGAGTCCTTACAAATAATACATCTTTTCTAAGTAAGGCATGATGTCATCCTAAATCATTTTTGCAAACATTCTCATTCCCATAAGTATAACATTATTATTTTTTACTTGGATATCAGTTCTTGCTTCAATTGAGACCATTTTTTTATATTCATTCAATTTAGTCTTAGTCAAGTTACAAATCCATTTGCTATAAATAGTCATGTATAGAACTGATACTATTACTATTTAGACCATGTGGTTCAAGAATACAAGCACTCAATATCAACAAGTTTACAACCATACCAAATAAGCATTTATTTTACTCCATGTTGTCAAGCATACACCAATGATAATCCATTCATTGCATTTTGTCAAGTATACAATAATGCCATATAAGTACACTTATTTCATGTTGTAAAGTATACAACAATATCATATGTATTAATTTCATGTTGTCAGGTATACAACAGTGTTACACAAGCATTTATTTTGTATTTTCAAGCATACAATAGTTACATACAAGCATTTATTTTGTGTTTTCATGTATACAACAATGTCATACAAGCATTTAGTTCATGTTGTCAAGTATACATCAATATCATACAAACATTCATTTTGTGTTGTCAAGTATACAACAATATTACAAAAACATTTAATTCATGTTTTTAAGTATATAATAATGCTATACAAGCTCTTGTTTTATATTGTCAAGTATACATCAATGTTATACAAGCATGTATTTTAATAAGTACTAAAAAGTTCCTAATATAGTAGGTACATTCTTCAAATTCTACATAACTTGATAAGTTTGATAAATATTAACACTCTTATAAATCAATCATAATTGTTGTTGCTATTTAGAAGATAGAGTATCATTGAGGCATTTATCGGTCTAAAGAAAATATTCCCTATCTCAAGTTCCTTCATGGAAGTTTTGACCCTCCAATGAAGATACAAATGACTAACACCAGTTAGAAAAAGAGATAAACATGAGTGTAAGTCCATATTCATGCAATTTAATCAAAATGATGAATATTATGATAACACACTCACACTTTACCCAAAGTTTTAGGTATAGTGATCAAATTTATTTCTATAAAAATGTAATTATTGTGCATATCGTAATATCATTCTGTATTTGATATATAGTAGTGTGCTACTAACATCCCTTATTGAAAGTAATCTAACCCAACATGTATGATAGTCTGTATGTTAGGATTGGATAATCTGATACTCAAATTCCTTTGAAACCAAATATTTCATTATCATATAAATTATCTCAAAACTCATCATTTTATTAATTTAAATCACAACATATAAAATCCTTTCACAATACAAAATAATGTAATCAATCTAGGTGCAAGTGTACCATTTAATTTTTCCATTGAATTAATAATCATTGTGACAAATTTGCTACCATTCAAATTTTTCCATGTAATATTTTTCACTACACCAAGGCTTTGTTGCCATATATTTGTCACTCTATATAATTTAATCCAAATATCGATGGTACACATGTTGGATGATCCACCCAAGGTATGGATGGATGAATAAATTGGTAGTGAATACATAAATATATAAAATTATTATAATGCTAGTAACTTTTATCCACCACAAAGCAATGATATTTTATATCTAAACTACTTTCTACCTTTACAATAACCTTTTTAATTCCCAAGAATGTATTTTTTTTCAAATTATTTTATTTTTCTCTAAGAAAACTCATGCATGTGCTTTTTTACATTAAGCATTACTTCTACTAACATTCTTCTCCTTAATGCTTAATCTTCTAATTTTTAATTTATGGAACAATATTTTTTTCTTGAACAAAAATTTCTCATCAATATTTTGTTGCACACACAACTTTACCTGCTTAAACACATTCACACTTTTGTCATCCTCCTTTGTTGAAAAATTTGTTTGATTAATTATCTAATTGTTGACTTATTTTCTTCTTCAACATGGGTGTGATCCCATGACTTAACTAGAAGTATCCTCATAGTACCCTTCCCATCCTACTAGACTATGGATAACCAATTGTTACAATAGCTAAGTGTAATAGAGTAGATTACTGCTTACAAGTTTCATTCTCTTATTTACTACAACATGATTTTTATTGCTTTATATCTTCATCTCTTTGAAGATATTTGATAATTTCTCCTCTCTCATTGTAAGTGTTTGTACGACTCCAAATATTTATCCTTCTATATCTTTACTATCTCATATCTTTATCTCTTATGTCATGCATGGAGCCTTGCTCCTACCAGACATAACTTTCATGCAACGGTTCTCATCACTTTCCCTTTCTCTTTTGGAGATACACTAGCTATTACCCTTTCTATTTTGGGTTTATTCTTTCTACTACTTATCTTCTTCAATATTATTACTTTGACTATCATACCATGTTAAAAATATGAACCAACTACGATTCAAACTTGAACTCTCCTACTTATAGATTGCTCTACCATTGAATTTTTAATCTCTTTTTCAACTCCAACATGCCCCTTAAGTCATAATGTTGGTGCTTGCAGATGCTACCTTCAACTCTGGCTCGTAGCTTTAATATTAGCTCTAATATGAAATATCAGGATTGAATACTTTGATACTCGAATTCATTTGAAACCAAATATTTTAAAAGCATACAAATTATCTCAAACTTTATCATTCTATTAATTCAAATCACAATATTTTAAAATATTTGCATAATACAAAAACATATGCTCGATCTAGGTGCAAGTGGAGTGCTCAATTATTCCATTAAATCAATAATCATTGTGATAGATTTTTTGCCATCCAAATTTCTCCAAGCAATATTCTTCACTACACCAAGCTTGAATACAAGAATATATATAATTATTACAATATTAGTAATAACTTTTCTCAACCATCAAGTAATGATGTTTTGTTTTTATAACTACTCTTTTATTTTACAATGACCTTTTTTATTCCAAGAAATATTTATTTTTATCTTTATAAATTATTTTTTCTCTAAGAAAACTTGTGGATAATATTTTTCATATTAAGCATTACTTTTACCAATATTGAATGTTTGTTTTCTTATGTTCATTCATATAGTCCTATATAGACAACCTACTTTACTAAACGATACTTTGTCCATAGAAGACTAATGCCACTATGTATCTAATATGATTTCATTCTAGTTCCATAGTCACACCATCTACCAATATACATTTAAACATTGTTGAACTTGGATTTATTTAGTTCAACAATAATATACCACAAGGAACTATGCATATACATTCAACTTGGATGTCACTTATAATATTTAAACCCTCAATAGTAGACTAGCCCATTTATTCAAATCTAGAGATGTATTCAAGCATTACAATTCAACAATAATAACTAGCCTTTTACCCAAAATTTGAGATGCATTTTATTATTGTATTCAATAACAATAACTAGTCCTTTTATATGAAATTAGAGATGCACTCACCTATTGCGATAAAAATATCAACCCTTTTACCTAGAATTATGATGCATTTGATTAATGCAATAAGAATAACAACTAGCCCTTTAACCCAAATTTAGGGATGCATTTAGTCATTTCAATAACAACTAGCCATTTTACCCAGATTTTGGGATGCATTCAATTATTATAACAACTTGGTAAATAACAAGTTCTTTAGTTTGTTATAATTGTATTATGAGAATCTAAGCCTTTATCCCAAATGGAATGCATATAAGAAATTAAAGGGAACCACAACATCCTTTTATTCCATTAATACTTAATACTCAATGGACAAAAAGGAACATTCATTACACTCAACCTAGCATACCTTTAATATTAGATTTAATAGTGGTCAACATAAAAACATACTACAAATTATTTATCATTTTTTATGCAAGTAAAAATCATTCTTAGAAATCAAAATCTAGATATATATTCAATACCTCAAGTCAAGATTAAATTCGATACCAATGACCAAATAATTTTCCCAGTCAGGGATAAACAAGTATTTGAAACCACCTAAAGCAATTCTTATTCCAATTGAATAAATTCATTTATGTTTGGTTTACTATCCAACACTTAGTTCTTTTTGTTAGTACATACAACAACAAAGCATTTGAAACCATAATACTTGTATATTCATAGTTGATGCTTATAAAATGTAGGATTAGCAACACTAGAATACAAACCCTTAATGCACTTACCTATCATCATAACACGCTTCCTAATATCTAGGTATAATCTTCTATAAGCATTGAAACTTCCATAAGAGAATTCACTTAAGATTCCACACAAAGTAGATTCATCATACATGTGTTTTATTCTTGAATTTAATTAGTGTATATCACTTGATTCAGTAACAATAGTGTATATATTTATATTTCACCTATGATGTATGCAATTACCGAATCTAGGCACTTAATAACTTTAATTCGTATATGTCACAAAATAAGCAAAACATACCACATAACAAAAATATCTAAGATACTTATCAAACCTTTATTTGAATGATGTTAACATGTATTTATTTGAATCCTCTAGTTTCAAATAAATTTTCAATTCTATCCAATATGGGAGTAGGAGGATTATCAGAAGATATGGAAGCCTAGCACCTTCAGGCTAACCTTTCTAACTCTCTTGAATCCCCATCCAAGTCGATCCTCAAACCCTAATCTGAAATTACTATAAGCCCGTGGGCATCACAAATCCAAACCCTAATGCATGATCTCTAGAATCCACATCCAAGTCAAAATCCTTAAACCCTAATGCTGGAAATACTTCAAGCCCAGTGGGCATCCCAAAGCCAAAACCTAATGCTGAAGATCTTAGCAAGAAATTTGAGGCATTAGAAAATAAAAAATCTCCTAACATCATCACTAGGATCCAAGTGAATCCTACTGAGGGACTATCTTGCGGACTAGGGGAATAAAGGAAAAAAGGAGAAGATTTGGATGTAGGGGTGGAGATATGTGAAACTCTTCAAACTAAGGAATATGGCATTTTGGTTCTGGAACAAATTACCTCCCCTTAGTTTTATCCTAAACAAACTAGGAGCATGGAAGTCTCTATGATTTTGGATGAAAAAGAAGAGGGAGAATATAAATGTTAAGCATAAAAATTAAATTGATAATGACATTGCCAATGGAAAATAAAGAACCTTGTTTCAACAGTTATTCGGGTTTTAAGACAACAAATTAGGAAAACCCCTCAAGGGAGGGGAGAGGAAGAAATCCCAAACAATCTAAATGAAGTTCCTCTCATGGATATAAATAAATAAAAATTAGGATTGTTTAACATCCGAGGAGATGGAGGCCTTATGACTTTGTGGTGATATAGTAGGCATATTGAAATTTAGAAATATTTCTAAAATCATAACATTTTTGGGGACTAACTCTCTCAAAAATTTTATTACAAAATTTAGTTTAAAAGGAAAAAAATTGGACTTTGAAAAAAAATAAAAATTTGTTGAAAAATATATAAAGGTGAAATAAAAAAATTTTATTTAAAAAAAAAAATATAAAGTAATAATATTTAATAAGAGAAATATTAATTCTAGCATAATAAATGAGGATATAAACCTTAAGCTCTAGCTCCCTTTTTTAGTTAGTCTTTCCCTTTCTAAATTTGGAAGAGTTTTATAAAAAGTACTATTTTATTTCTAATTAAGAAACTACTTAATTCTATAAAAGAAGGGTCATCAGGGATAGAATTATTTTAAAAATTATAATAATTTTGGGGGACCCTATACTTAAATTGTAAATGAATAATAGAAATCTTATTTTAAAAAATTTATATAAATAAAAAAATTAATATATATGTATACTCAGGGAGGGTCCTTCTACTTCTTTCATTCTTAATAGGATTTTATCTAAATTTTTCTTTTCTTACAGGCGTGGTGGGTGTATAAAATTATATTATTGGAATTAAAATATTTCATATGATAGTTTTAATATTTTAATTTTAAGAAACATAAAAAAGTGTAGAGGGTTTTAGGGGTGAATAAATTTAAATGATAGGTCTTTTTCTTTTTTTGTTTTTTTGTTTATTGTTGTTTCTTCATGTTTTTTTTTTTTTCTGGCGGTGTGTGTTCTGGGTGTTTTTTTTGTTTTTTGTTTTTTCGTTTTTGTATTTTTTTGTGTTTTTTTTTTTTCGGTTTAACCTTTTTTGTGTGGTTTGTTATTTTGTTTCTTGGGTTTGGGGTTTTTTTTTTTGTGCCTTTTTCTTGTTTTGTGGTTTTTGGGCTTCTTTTTGGGTTATGTTTTTTTGTTTTTTTTCGCCATTTAGTTGTGGTTTTTCTCATTCTTTGGTTGTGGTTGGGAATGTTCTTTTGGTCTTCATGTTTTTTTGCTGTTTTTTGCTGGTGTGACTTTCTTTTTGTTTTTCTTTGAGACTTTGTCTTTTAGTTTTGTTGTGAATTTGTAGGGTGTCAACTGCTTTTGTGGTTCTCCTGTTGTTTTAGCTTATTTTGATGGAGTCTAGGTCTGTGTTGTGGTTTTTGAGATCTATGGGTTGATGTTTTTTTCCATTTTGGATAAGGACACTGGTAGTAGAGTATGTGGAGGGTCTTCAAATGATCTACTTAGGAATTTTATCTTAAGGAGACTTTGCTGTTATAAATCTTCTCAATATTGGAAATACTCCTTGGGGATTAAACAATTTTTGAAGAGTGGATTTTTCGGGAAGACGGACATAAAATCAATGTCTTTCGAGCTAACAAATTATTGATAATTGGTCAATTTGGGTGTCGATGGTGACATTTTCAAATGGAACACTGTGTCCGAGTGAAGTAGAGGAGCTTATTTAATAAAATTGAATAATGATAGTTAATTTACCAATAAGAAGGTGTTTAAGTTGAAGGTAGGATTATTCCATTATTTTTTGAATTGGACTCATAATAAAATTATTTGAGTTGTCAGTCTTCGTGAATGTTGCTTGGAAATACCACAAAGACTAATGGGATAGTACATGTTAAATAACATGGCTCCTACTCATCTTAGTTAATTTGGTTTGGTTGATAATCATAGGGAAGGAAAGAAATGATAATATAAGACTTCGAACCAAATCCACGTGGACCACCCGATAGGCACCACCTTAAATCTAGCCAATGGGTTCACTTATCCAAGGCTGATTGGCAAATATAGTATGTGGTACCAAAGCATGTCATATAAGAAAGAAAGCAATTACCAAAGAATTATTAAGAGTAACTATCAATATAGAGCTTGTGGGAGTTTTTTTTAGTACTGCTATGTGTGTCTGAATTTTTGTTTCTCCATTGTCTCAAGTAAAGGATTCTGTTTGTTTCTTTTTGTAATTATGATGCATGTTTTTTCTCGGGGTATACCCAAAATGTTGTATGGGAAGTTTCTTTTTGATAACAAACTATGTGCCTTACCAGATGTAATGGCTTTGGTGGCATGTAGATTTTACATATATAGGATTCTTAGTAAATATATGTTCATCAACAACCCTGAGATGATTTTGTAAAAGGTTTTGGGTCAATTGTAAAACCCAGTATTAATGCTATAGTATCTTATCTACCAAAAAATATTACCAATAGTTGTCTAAGTTTTTCAGCCTATCATCTTTTCCTTTTTATAGTGTATACATATGTTAATAACTATAGTACAAACATCATCATATCTGAGGGGGTCTACCTCCTAATATGTAAAATAGCCTCAGGAAATATGAGGTATTTAAAGAAGCTAAGGGACTCTATTTTGAAATAATGAATTACCATGTTATAAATTTATTTCCATATAATTATCCACCCAATGCAATATTGGTAGATACCCACAACCATATAAATTAAAATAGACAAATTGGTACATAACATCTACAACAATGGATCATGAGATCCAACACCAACCCTAATTCATTGCCAATGCTAATGGTTAAGCAAAATTATGAGCCATGGAGGATGTCCTACCATTAATATGCTTACCCTAAAAGATAAGTTTCACATTTCTATTGACAATTTATTATATATTTTACATTTGTTTCAAAGTTTAATTATGCTAGATTTGAGATAAGGATTTAATCAAGTAATGCTCAAAGAGAAAATTCTCCAAAATATATTTATGAACTCATGAAGGTAATTATGTGTTTTTGGTTATGCAATATGGTCTTACTAATTTCTAATCCACATCTTAAATATTTAGAAATTTAGCATTTGGGACATTTTAAGAAGTTTTTTCTTGGTATTTTTTATGACACTCTAATCTATAACAAGTATTGGTAAGACTATTCACATCATGTAGAATAGTTGTTTTAAATACTAGACAAGGAATGGTTATTTTTCAAGAAGTACCAATGCTTCTTTGAAGTTTTTGAAGTGGAGTATATGAGTCACAATGTAAATAGGACAGGTGTGAGCTTAAATCCCAAGAAATTTTATAAAATGTAGGATTGACCATTTCTAAAAATATTTTAAGAGTCTTTAGGGAGTTTTGGCTCTCATCAAATACAATTGAGAAAATAAACCAATGTTAGGGTCTTAGTTTCTAAGTCTAGACCAGATAGTGAGGGATATTGCACATGATTTCAAGATAGATCTACAATTCTAGAGCTCCATAGTGGAGGCATCCATAGTTTTGGAGTAGCCCAGGGTTGTTTTTTGATGGTAAGTTTCAAACTTATTGGCTCATGTATTGAGGTAATAGATTGATCATTCCAGTGGCTAGTGAGGGAGATTGCACAAGATTTCAAGATAAATATATGGTTTGAGATCTCCACAGTGGAGGTACTGCAAGAGGCAACAATTTTAGAGTATCCCTGGTCTATATTTTGGTGGCAAGTTTTAGATTTATTGGGTGATCTATTGAGATAATGGATTGAACTTTTATAGCAACTGGTGAGGGAGATTATGCAGGATTTCAAGATAGATATGTGGTTCTAAAGCTCCACAATAGGATTTGAAGGTAATTTTTAGGTTAAAAGTTTTTATTTTCTCTAATTTGTAGTTTTTATGGTATTTTTTACCCATGAGGGTTTTATTGGTTTTATGATGAATATTACATGACAAAAAATATTTATTGTGTTTGTTACCTATACTAGGAATGGAGGTTTGTCGACTCATCTGTTTATATGATGGATTGACTAATGTTTAAAAATAAATTTTTCTTTTAAATTGTTTAAAAATTAAAAAATAAAAATACCATCAAGGAGAGACAAAACCTGAGAATGGAGGATGATGAGAGGGAAGAAAGGTTTAAGGATTTACTGGAATAAGTGTTTCAAGGAGTAGTGGATTATTTTATGGATCCTCATGAGGTGATTTCCATATTTGGTAGTCGAAGGGATCCTAGAAGAGGTATCATATTTTGAACGGTTTAGGAATGGGTTTGATTGGATGATGATTTTTGCAAGAGGACTTGCAACTTTTGGGGAGTGGAGATGGAGATTCAACTCATTTAAAGAAATATTTTTGGAACATACCATAATTCTTTGAACAATGTTGTGAGGGATGATATAAATATAAGAAACCCTAGTTGGCATTGTATAAGAAGAACTTGGAAGGAGAAAACTCAAAGAATCCCTTGGAAGCACATAAAAAGGTGACCAAGTGCATTCAAAGGAAGAGTAACTCAACAAAATTTGTCCTAGGAAAATATGTGAAAATGAGGGATGTTATCGAACTCTTGAAGAAAATTCTTATTGGGAGAATTATTTGGGCATGAGACTTCTAGAAAGTCCTTGATAGACTGGATGGTGAGGGAATGGATGAAAGTTCTAGAATGTGTGCCTATTTGATGGTGGTAAGAGGGTGGTTATCATTTTAGTTAAGGACTAAGGAAGATGTGGAGAAGATTTTGTTCGAGAAATGGTTTTGGGGGTTAGATTTGTTAATATTCAAATTATACGGCCCCTATATTGACCCTAGAATCAATCATATACCTGCTGACCATGTATAGGTAAAGTTACCAAGTTTACCAATAGAATTTTGGTCTAGAGATGTTTTACAAGTCATAGGCAATTGTATTTGTTCTTTATTGAAGGTGGATGATAGTTATCAATCCTCATGCTTGAGAATAGTGGTCAAGATACTTGTTGATATGGATTGTAGAGGTGGATTGGTGGTGGAAATTACATTGAAGTACAACAAAAGGACACATTCAAACTTTGGATTACATTGGAGTACTATTTAGGTGTGCATGTTGTCATAACTATGGGCATATTGCAAGAGACTTCTCTCTTATATTTATAGGAAGGTTTGTCATCGTAAGGTAGAGGGAGGGTCTTTAAGGGTAAAAATGAGATGCAAAATTTACTTCAAGCACATGACTCATAGACTCGATATAAAATTGAAAGAGTGCATAAGGAACACAAGTTGGAGGAATCGGGGGAAAGAACAAGAGATGTAGGAGATAAATTTTTATGTCATACCAAGTTATGGATTCAAAACCATCATAATTTGAAGCAAGGCTAGGAATCCCAGAGTGAAATTTTGATGCCATGCTCTTAGTCCATGATCATAGGAAAGTCTCCTCTATGTCTATTGACTAACCAAGGGATAGAATTATCAGTATATAAAAATAAGTCTTCCTTGGGATGGAGTAAGAATGGAGTTGAGGTGCAAGGAGGACCATCAAATTCTTCTTCCCTAGTGGCAGTGGATCTAGACCTTGGTTTAGACTTGATTAAATTTATTAGTATTGCTTCATAGGTAAACCACTTTGAGTTTCCTTCCCTACCTCAACTTACTTGTGGTTAGAAATATTTTGTATTCTAAGAAACCCATTTATAATCCCTAAAAGGAAGAACATGACTAAGGGAAGTAGGATTTGGGGGAGGCATTTTTTAGATGTGGTTGTAGAAAGTCTCTTCGGTGGAAGGGCCAGAATATTTTTTCTTTCATTGGCTAAGAATAAATTTATCTGTAAAGTTCAAGAAGGAAAGTGATCTACTTTAAAGGGTATCTTTAGAGTGAGGAAGGTCCCAGACACAATTAACTAATGAAAGTTCTTTTCTTTAATATCCAAGGGATAGGCAACTTGGAAAAAAAGGTTGTTTTGGGTAGGTTGCTAGAAATTCATAATTTAAAGAACCTACTAATTCAAAAGATAAAAGGGTTTTCTAAGAAAGTGATGTAATATCTTAGTAAATTGCTTAAAATATGGGATTTTATGTCCCTTGATATTGTATGATCTTCCAGAGGAGTGGTCACAAGGTTTAAGGCTAATCATATTAGACTAACCAACTTTGCAATACTTGACTCAGGAGTAGGGATTGAATTACTTATAGTGGAGATTAGGGAAATAGGGATTGAAAAATATTTGGATGAGGAATTAAAGGTAAAGTATAAAATTTTAGTACAAGAGAAGATAACTTTGTTGGTAGAGAGAAGCATGGTGGAGGCTTAAAAGTAGAGCTATTCGGATTGCAAATGGGGATGATAACACTAAATTTTTCTATAGCTTTGCAAATAATATGAAACAACAAAATACAATTAGGGAGTTATGAGGTCAAGATGGAAGTAAAGTCTTTGCCTTAAAAGGAATAACAGACATGGGTGTAAGGCATTTTGGATAACTATAAAAGGATCTTGGTCAATTCAATATAGTTGAAATAGTCAAAATGACTTCTCTTCTTCCCAGATTTATAGATGAGGAAGCCAATGGTGAGTTGATATAGGAAGTATCGAAGGAGGATATCAAATTTTATTTAACCTCCTTCCAAAAATATAAGAGTTCAAAGCCTGATGATTAGAATTTGGAATTATTTCTTGGGCTCTATGATTTTTTAGAGTCTGACCTACTCAAGGTTGTAGAGGATTCTAGGTAGTAAGTAAGGGTAAATGTAGTCTTCAACTCTACCTTCATTCCTTTGATGATCTCAGACCCATGCCTTTGTGTAACTATATATACAAAATCATGGTAAAATTAATTGAATCAAGAATTAAAATGTTTTTCTCTGCTTCTATATCTATTGAGCAGTTTGGGTTCTTCCATAGTAGACAGATTCATGAGGTAATTGATGTTGCTCAAGAAAGTTTTCATTTCATCAAATCAAAGAAAATGGTAACTAAGTAAATTGGCTATATATAAGACTAGTTCTTACTTAAATTGGGTTTTGTGTGTAGATGATGAATTGGATTATGAGATGTCTACATTTTGTTTCTTTTATAGTATTGGTTAATGGGTCAACTTCTCAATTCTTCAAACCTTCTTAGGGGATAAGACAAGGTTACCCCTTGTCACCATTATTATATCTTCTAGTAGTTGAGGGATTATGTAGATGTATTTTAAAATCCAAGAGGGTAAGAGCAATAATTGAAATTAGAATAGGTAGAACAAGGATTTTTGTAGATGTTCTCCTTTTCATGGATGGAACAATCAGAGCAGTAGAGAAGTTAAAATAGTCTTTGGATATTTTTTGCCTAGCAATAGGTATGAAAAATAATATACAAAAGTCAAACATATTTTTTAATCATGTGGATTAGGATAAAACCATAGTAATAGACCAGCTCTTCCTCTTTAACAGAATTGGTCTTCAAGAGGGGTTTAAATATTTGGGGTTCTTTTTGTAACCCAATGACTACTCTAAACAAGACTAGAGTTGGTTGATAAAGAAGGTGAAAAGAATAATTAATTTATAGTGTAATAGAGGGTTCTATTTAGGGTGGGGGGAGATTGACTTTGGTTAAATCTATGCTAGAGGTGACACCAGTATATTGGTAATCTTTGGTTCACATACCAAAAGGAGTATTTGACAAAAATAAATAGTTAAGCTATAGGTTTTTATGGATATGGAAAATAGAAAATGGAGGATGGGGATTTAAGAACATACAACTATTTGGTAAGGCTATATCATCCAAGTGTATTTGGAAGATAATATAAAAGGTAGGCTTATGGAATAATATTTTTCAAGAAAAATATTTAGAGCCACTCAAAGTCAAGAAGTGGATAAGGGATCCAGTGAAGCAAACCCATAATGGTTCAATTTTTTGAAAGACAATGTTGTAGGCCTTTTATCTTGTAGGATATTGGCTCAATTGAAATATAGGGGATGGATTGAGGATAATATTGGGTATAAACCCTTGGATAGGTGGTGGAGATATGCATAGATTACCAACTAATGTAACTTAGATCTTAAGAGCTTAGAAGATTAGAACTCTTTCCCAAGAAGTTGATCCAAAATCATATGCAAAGTGGAGATAAGGATAGAAGAAAGCAATAGAGTTAGGGCTTAAATATCAGGAGGCACATCAATGGGAAGACTATATAGGGAGGCTTAAAGTTGGAAATATCAAGTTATGAGAGGAAATTGATTAATTGGTCTGGATAAATAATGGAACTACAAGGAGTACACTCTAAACTTGGGGTATAATATTTTATTGGAATATAGGAATGATGATTCAACATGGTGATGGAAGTCACTCTAGAAGAAGAAAGTCTCATTGAAGATAATATTGTGCCTGTAGCTTACCATGAAAAATAAGGTTATGGTATGGTAGGTATTAAAGGAAAATAAGTTGGAATGGTCTAGGAAGGTGCCATTTATGTAAGTTAGTCAATGAAACAATTGATCATTTGATGGGTGCTTGCCCTTTTACTAGACAAGTTTAGAAGGAGGTAATTGTATAGTTAAAGCTTCCTCTAGGATGGCAGGAAGACTCCCTAGGAGAGCGTTTGAAATATTGGATTTAAAATAGATCATACAAAGGTTTTATAGTTCTCTCCTTGTTCATGTCATGGGTCGTATGAATATCAATGAACGTAGGAATATTTCATGATCAAAAGAAGCCTACTTGGAAAATCTCCTCCCAAATCATTTGAAGTTTCAATAACTATAAGGTTTTGGAAACAATAGAGGTAATCAGGTAAATCATCCCATAGAAAGTCGATAAATCAAGGGCTTGGGACCTTTTTGTTGGGGCTAGTCAAGGGGTCTCTAGAGTTTGTGGGGCGTGAGGGTTACTATATATTATTATTATTTTAATTAAAATTAAAGGTTTTAATAGGAGAGGGTTCCAATAATTATGTTGAAATAATGATAATTAAATTGTTGGTTCAATTGGCAGAATCAAAAGGAATATAAAAAATCCAAATTTACAAATTCACAGGTGGTGATAAACTTGATTCTTGTATTTTTAGGATAGAAAATATGGCTCTACAATCCATATTCTCTTAAATAAAATATGGTGTGGAAAAAAGTGAAGATTTTACATTCAAGCATATTTATCAATATTTGAATAGGGATTCATATGAACTCTCAAATGAGGGGCTACTGATTTAACTAGGTACATGCTTAGTATAGGAATTAAGAGAGGGCTAATCATAGTAATTGGTTTGTATTTCTACCTGAGGTATTAATCCACTCTAGCCAAAACATGTAGATCTAAATTACATACAACATATTAAATAATTATGATGCTAATAATGAAATATTAGTTTTTAGTTTAGCATGTTTGTAGATTTCTTAACAAGGATAGTTCAAGAAACTTTATAAAAACTCAGAATTCTATGTTTTAAAGGATATCAATTGACAATATGGAAAGGTTCCTAAGGATTCTATTGGAGATAGATAGCTATGATGTATAAGTGACCTAATTTTTAGGTCACTATTGAAGTATGAAATAAATGTCAAAGAGGCATTTTGTAACAACCCACTCAACTGGTTGCTTGATAAAAGAACAATCAGAAACCAAACATATTTTTTTAAAAGGTTTTATTGCTTTGACTATAAATATTTTCCTATCAAAACTAGTTTGTTCATAAAGTAACCAACATCATAAATAATCCCTTAAATTTTTTTACATTTACAAATAATATAGCACAGGCACATCATACCACTTTTGGGTTCAAGACTATTGCAACTAGTCTCCCAAGTGGATGAGATTAGCTAAATCCCGTGAACATGCCATTCAGTGGTATCGGTTATCTCATTTATCGTCTGCATATACTAGAATGAGGACCTAACCATGATGAGGGTTATCTTCTAGGGTCCATAACACCTAGAGGGGAACATTTTCTATCCCTAACCTTCATACACTATATCTTCGATGAACCAGTTGACTTGTTTATACCCAATGTGAAAGTGATTAGCGTAATTATGCCTTAGTGACTAACTAGTATTTACCTTTATCTGGAAGTAGTTAGCACCATGTCCATTCCCGCACCTTGGTATTCATTACTCAATACCATCGCAACTCACAGAGATTTATCCCATATCAAAAATTTTTACCATTCTTGGCAAAGTTTGACAAGTATGATATTTATCATAGTGCTCATCGAAAACAACCTGGAAAAAGTATCCCATACCACTTTTTCCATCTGACCTGACCAAGTATTTTGTTGAACAATATCGTCAGTCAACAACTACCCCAATCTAATTTTGTGCCTGCCCACACCCCAATATTCCTGAATTTCTATCAGAATTAATTTTGGGCCAAGTTTTCTAAAAGACTCGATACTTCATTTAACATCCAATTGTCCTAAACAAGTATTTAGGTTAACTTGTGTTGGTACTACCTCCTTTAGAAGTAACTTCATTTTAAAAGAACATAATGAATAACTCATATAAGGGGTTTTCTTTATAGTACCATCTAAATGCATCTTTTAAAAAAAGAACTATTATTATTCTAAGGTTTAGATTTACCCATAAATCTAAGACTTTTTTTAAAAGAAATAAACCATTTCAGATATCTATGGTCACTTCTACTCTCCTTGGGACTTAAACTCTTTTTATTTAAATGAGATGACTCCAACACATACCTATTTCTCTTACTAAAAAATAGATACAATTAACTATCACATAACATTTTTCTACACACCCAAGGCTTCTTCTTTTATCTATGTTTAAGCATAACTAGTTTTAGGTGGACACCCATACCCGACATTGCCAGTCAAACTACTAAAACAACTATACAACACCCTTGGGCATTCATTGCCTACTTGACATTTTTATCTATTTTAATATCATAATCAAACAAATTCTAAAGATTCCCCATACAACTCTCAAAAGATACCAAGGAAATAGGAATTGAAAGATAATATGACTTCATAAAGAAATATGTAGAATACATATTAAGAA
>JAQPPZ010010115.1:0-27702 GCA_028583015.1 Wollemia nobilis | reverse complement strand
ATCATCAGAGAAAATCATAGCACATGATTTGCAACATGGTAGTTTCCATTGTGTGCATCCTAGATGCATTATAGCCATTGCACAATGCCTAGGCTTGGTTTCCAGCCTGCACAGCTCAAAAATTCTACACAAATCATTGATTAGAGGTATTACTGTGGAGTGATTACCTAAATTTGTCGATTATTTTGAATGACTACGGAGGAGGCCGCGCCGCCCAGTGGAGGCAGTGAAAATATGGTGCCTCTACAAGTAGGGGATCTTACCCCCTCCTCACCATCGGCAGTGGTAGCTGGGGTGGTAGCCCGCTCGGCGCTAAGGCGCTTGCTGCTGGGAGGTCCAGAGATCGAACCTAGCCCATGCCAAAATATCATTTTTTTTTGATATCAAATTTTGTTGCGCCCAATTACACAACAAATGGTAAAATTGCTACACCATTTTTTGTTTTGGCATGGCAACATCTTTTTTCTGATTAAAATTTGCTTGTTGACAAAGTTACATATTATTTTTTTAGAGCATCCTTATAAAGCCAACAAAAATCAAAAGAAAAGAAAAGGCTTATTTTGTGCAATTTTTCTACTGACAAAGAGAGACCCTCTTTGGTGAGATAAGGCAGCCATTCATCAACCCTCACACCACCTTTTAGGCTTCATAAATAGAAAATTTATTTTGTTTGAATACCTTATAACAAAAGAGGGGATTTTGTTTAAGGCTTCATAAAAAGCAATTTTTTTGTTTGAAGTCCTTATAATTCAGGGGGGATTTTTTGTGGTGCCATTGTTTGAAAATTGTCTAAATTTATGCACACATTGTAACAAGCACAACCATGACACCAACCGGTGTTAGATTCCAAACAAGAAAAACTAAAATGGCAAAGGCACATCACAAAGGCCATGTTTCTAGTGAAGTGTCTCATTACACTTCTGATTCTGGTTTAGAAAGAGCACACAAAGTGCTCATGGCTCATATCACTTTGTAAGGGACACAAATTTGTCACCCTAGGCAAGCACCATTCCCAAAATTCTTTTTAGGATTCATAAATAATAAAATATTTTTGTTTGAAGTACTTGTATTAAAAGGGGGGGATTTTTCTGGTGTAGATTTTCCTAAGAGGTAATCTTTGTAACAAGCTTCATGAGTTGCATATCTTTTGCACTTAATGGGGGTACACATTTCTTACTTCACACTATTTTTTCTAAAAAGTAAGGACGACTTATAAGGGTGCATTTTCGGCAAGACCGACACCTTAGTCACACTTCTTGTAGATATTACAACATGTTTTGCAACAAAGGGGGAAACTTATAAGGGTGCATTTTTGGCAGCAACCGACACCTTAGCTACCTTCTCAAAATTTTTACAAAATCATATTGTAACCGAATGAACCTCGTATGACGTGATCTACTCTACTACACCTAGCAATTGCAATGGTTGATTACCCATGCAATTCGGTTGGATGACAAGAGTACAATAAGGACATTCATTGATGTGAAGACAAAGTGAGGAATGATCCACTTTTTGCTTAGGAGCAGCCAGAGTACTGTGACAAAGCCCGAGCAAGAGCAAGAGCCAACATATCAACATCTTCTTCACTATATTGGGGCAGTTATATGCTTTACCCAAATATTGTTGTATGGGGGGATATTAGCATAGCTAGTAGTTATATCATTACCCAAATAATGTAATAAGGGGGGATGTTAGCGTATATTACATTATAGGTATATTTCGTTATTCAGTTATTACATTATTAGCCTTTTGTTGAAGCGACATCCTGTTGAGATCTGTTTTCTTTGAGCTAATCTAGGAGTGCATATGTATTATATATTTCCTATCCTTCAATAATATTCCATCACATTCTCTGACAAACAAGTCCTACAAAAGTTTGGATTCCCATATCACATCATCAAGTGGATCGAAGTATGCATAAAAAACCCATGGATAGCCCCCTTAATAAATGGAGAACCAACAAATTTCTTTCATTATACAAGGAGAATTAGACAAGGGTGTCCACTATCACCGTACCTTTACATAATTTTAGTTGAGACTCTTGGAATATTAATTAACTATCTTCAAAGAGAAAAAAAATAATAGGGATAGAGGTGATAGCAAGATGTAAAGTTGTAACACATGCCCAATTTGCATATGTATCATTCTTCTAGGTGAAACCACCAAGCAAAATGTTAGACAATTCAAGCAATAACTAGATTCATTCAAACAAGCTACCAAGGCTCATATAAACACTCAATAGAGTCAATTCTATATACAAAATATTGTAGCAATAAAGGTCAAAAAATTTGTACTATCCTAGGATTTTGGACTGGCACAGAAAAGTACTTCAAATATCTAGGAGTGCCCATGACCTTCCATCTCAAAGCCTCAGACTACTAGATCCCAATATTGGATAAGATGGTTAGGAGGATACATAGTTACATTATTAGTTGGCTTAGTCTTACAGGAATGGTAGTATTGATCAAATTAGTGTTAGTTTCTCTTCTAGTCTACCAACTATTAGTTTATCATCCTCCCAAGTTTATTTTGCAAAAGGTATATGGAATCATACGCAACTTCCTATGGCAAGGAGGTAGGCAATCAGAAAGAAAAAAATCCACTTGGTCAATTGGGAGATGGTCATCAAAATTCAAGGAGGACTAGGAATAAAAAAATGGAGATAGTTTCAAAAGTTGTAGGAGCAAAACTTCTTAGGAATATACTTAAAAATAATTGAGCATGGCAGTACATACTAGTCAGTAAGTATGTAATAATCAAATAGGTATTCAAATGCTCAAACACATAGATAAAATTTCCAGAGCCTTGTTGGTTTGGAAATATATAGTGGTAGGAATTTCTTAGCTATTAGGATATGGTAATTCAATTAATCTATGGGAGGATCTGATCCTGGGAAATTGACCATTAAGAGAGAAGTCCAATTGAATTGCAAAATCACTTGGAAAGCCAAAGAATACTTAAATTAGGTGACTTTTTTTATTGCAAATCAAAAAATTTGAACTGGATCTCCTCTCCCATTCCATATCAGCTTCAAGGAGATTGGAATTATTTAATGTCCCACATGGTGAGCATTAGACCTCTTCATCGCATGATACCAGATAAACTTATTTGGGGTAGAATCAATAGTAATGGGGAATACTCAGTGTATCTAGGAGTCCAACATCAACAGATTGGGTTTGCCAACAAAAACTATTGATAGTGTGGAAAAATAAAGCTCCACCTAAATTGTAAGTATTTAGCTAGCTAGTCTCTCAAAATAAAATATTAACAAGTGATAATATGCAAAAGAGGAGTATAACAGAGCCTCATGTTTGTTACAGGTGCATGTAGAATAGAAAAATAATTTTCCATATTTTATTTGAATACCCAAAGGTAATTTCAATTTGGTTAGCAATAACCAAAATTCTTGGCACTTCTTGCTCTAGAAGGTTAACCATAGACACATGCTTTACCAAGTGGAACAAATAATATAAAGGCAAACTAGCAGGTAAGCCCCTCCTAAAATATCTGTGGATCTCTATACCATATTTTGTCATATAGCACATATGGATGGACAAAATGCAGAGGATTTTTAAAGGCAAAGGTAAGGACAACAAAACTCTAATACGAAGGATGAAAGAAGAATAAGTCCTAAATATCAAATCTAGTTTCTGTCAATAGTATTATGAAGAAGACATGTCACCCATAGAAATAAGAGTAATCTACCAACTTAATCTCCAAGCTTTCCTAATATAGGGAGGCTATAGAGAAAACAATTCTTTATCTAGCATATGTTTTTCGATGCTCTTTTTTAATGGTACCTCCAAGTCCAACCTTGATCAAGTAGCAGCAGGGGGATTGATTCTTATAGGACCCTATGATATCTTGCTCAAATACATGATCAACTTGAGAACAACATCTAACAATGTGGTAGAGGCTATTGGATGTGAAATTGGCTTAAAATTGGTGGTAAAGCAAGGAATCACTCAAGTCATAGTTTACAAGGATTTTAAACTGATAATAACAACTCTTACCAAAAGTAAAGATTTTAGATCTTTACAATTGAAGATTATTCAAGACAAGAATAGAGAACTAGGTAGAATAATTGGCAAAATATCCTATCAACATGTAAGGTGAGAATTCAACAAAGAGGACACACTAGCGAATTAGATTATAAATATAGCCCATGGTTATTACCGCTAAATCATCAAGAAGCAGAAGGGCAGGGGTAGTATGCGAGGATGATGAGGACTTCAATAATGAGGTCCATTTTTATCTTCATGTTCTATTTTTTAGAATTATCTATTCAATTTGATCTCTCTGATTAGAGAGTTTTGTACATTTTTGTGAAGTAAATAAATATTTTCCTTTAAAAAAAATTGAATATTTTGGTTAAATTAACATTAATAATTTTTGTTGGTAAAATTGAATATCTTAATAAAATCAACATTAATGATTTTTGTCTTTTGCACATATTTGTATTTACTGGAACTATTTTATACCTTCCAATAGTTGGCACTCCATCATGTAGTAACTTTTCACATCCCAAAGGGTGAGGCTTGACTTTTTATTTTAGCAACTCTTCATCTTCCACATGCAAAATCTATAAGTAAATAGGTTCAAATGTAATTAGACAAAATTCAAAAGGAAAACATCTATCTCACAAAGATAACACTCATATACACTCTCATTCTTACAATAAAATGTCCATTTCTTATTGTAATTTTGAATTGTCCTTGTTTTAATTTTATCTTCTCCTTTTATATCACATAAAATTTTACATTTGTGTGTTGTCCCCTCCAAATTACCCAATGAAATTTAAATCATCATGATAAAGTTTCCTCACCACTACAAATCTTGATTATTTCCATCATTCATGATAAAGTAAATATGGATCTATCATAATTATTATAATCACTTTCATAGAAGCTTATAGTTTACAACTTTGATCTAATTCCATGTTGAATTTTACCATATTTTAAAGTAACTTCAACCATTTTAGCATAAACATGATATATCTAATAAATATAAAATAGAAACATAAAATGTTCTATTTAATGAAAACTAATACATATTGTGAAAAAGAAAGAAACCTTAAAATACTATTTTTTGAAAAAAAATCATCTAATAATTTTTTGTGTTTTAAATTATAAATATATTAATTGTTTAATTATGTATTTTAATAGATTTAAATGTAAAATAAGAAATAATATATATATATATATATTGTTTGAAACCATGACCTTTGATAAGGGTGAAAGCTGAACTTATAAAT
Source organism: Wollemia nobilis (assembly GCA_028583015.1). Taxonomy (NCBI): domain Eukaryota; kingdom Viridiplantae; phylum Streptophyta; class Pinopsida; order Araucariales; family Araucariaceae; genus Wollemia; species Wollemia nobilis. Next base: position 22,448 of record JAQPPZ010010115.1, on the reverse strand, counting down.
AAGAGCCAAACACACAGCAATACACACTCACCCCCTCACATACTCTGTCAATGTTTAAACCTTTAATGTTTAAACCTTTAAGGGCTAAACACACAACAATACATACACCCACCCCTCACACCCAGTCAATGTTTTAACCTTTAGGGGTCAAACGTCAATGTTTTAACCTTTAGGGGTCGGGGTCAAACACACCTACCCCCTCACACACTAGTCATTGTTTGAACCTTCAACTTCGCAAAAAAAACCCAAAACCCATACCACCAAATAATAATATTTTTAAATTTATATAATTTTTAAATAAAATATAAAATATAATTAAGATTTTTTTAATAAAAAACCCAAATATAAATCAAAGAGGATTGCATTGGTTTCATTATGGAAGCAGAGTACGCTGCCTTAGAAATATGGAGGAAGGAATTTGTTACTTTTACGAAAACGGATGAGAAGACTAAAGGAAGCAGGACGCAGGCATAAACCATCAAAAGTGCGCCTCCCTATGCCCTGATTTTTTGGACACATTTCAATATTATTTTCTCAGTAAAAACTAATATAAATTTTAGATAGCTAAATAAAAACGAAAGTTAACAAAACTGTGAACGTTCACTTTAGACGAAACTTTTGCAAGTTGCTGCTGGTATCAGAAATGACGATGGGCTTTAATGCATTGCATAGATAGATCGTCGTGGTTTGACGTCGGGGGAGGTGTACTTTCACTCATCATCGTCGTTTTCCCATCATATCCTTGGAGTTTTTACAACATCTCTGTGTGTTTTGCGTCTTAATGCGGGCGCTAGAAGATAACAGCGGATGTTTTGAAAGAAAGCAATGTCTTGAGGTGTATAAAGCTCAGCGCAATCACAGGTGCACTGGAAAAGAAAGTAATGTCTTGACTTGTATAAAGATCAGCGCAATCACAGGTGCAGTGGAAAAATATCACGGGTGTTTTGAATGAAAGCAATGTCCTGTCGTGTATAAAGCTCAGCCAAATCCGACGATGCCAATGCTTAGATGATTCTTATTAATAAGATGTATGTTTGAATATAAAACAATAATTATACTTACAGCATAATTTTTATAGGTGGAATTCATAACTAATTAATAATTTTCATATTGCCTATCTTAAATATTTTGTTTAAATGATTTTTATTCATTAGATGAATATTTAAATATAAGTTCTAGAAAGCGATCATAATATTAACGGTCTTTTAATTGTAAAAATTATGACAAACAAGTCTTCACATGATTTTTATATGAATAATTTTAATCATTCAATTAATAAAAAGTCGGTTGTAAAAATTATAACCAACAAGTCTTCAATAGTTTTAATCATTCAATTTTGATAAAGTTATAACCAAATAAAATCTTCGTATGATTCTTTTATAAATAATTTTAATTATTTAAAGATATATAATAAATAGTAATAATTTTAATTAATTATATAATTATTTAAAGGTTTCTAATAAATAGTTTATATAATGCTTTCATGAATAATTTTAATCGTTCAATTACTGTTAATGATATTGATAAATAGTTGAGAAAAAACATAATCGACTAAGAGTCTTCACATATTCTTACATAAATAATAATTTTAATAACTTAATAGTTGATAAAAATTATGAACAATAGGATTTTTGTTTTAAATTTAATCACTCAATTACTTTTAATAATATATAATAAATAATTCACATAATTTTTTATAAATAATTATGCAACACCGTGTAAAAAGTTTTAGTTGATTTTTTTTGGAATTTTCAAATCATAATCAACTAAAAGTCTTTCAGATCATAATCAACTAAAACTCTTTACACGGTGTTCCATAAATAAGTCTAACTACTCAACGACTTCGAAAGGTATGTCAAATCATAATCAACTAAAAGTCTTTCAAATCATAATCAACTAAAAATCTTTACACGGTTTTGCATAAATAAGTCTAAAGACTCAATAAATTTCAACACAATTAATAACGACGGGTGTTTTGAAAGAAAGTAATGGCTTGACGTGTCTAAAACTCAGCGTCAAATGAGCAGTGGAAAAACTATTGATATATGCATGTCATGACAATTCAAGTCTTACACGAATAGCTCTAAAGACTCAACTACTTCAAATAAATAAATTTCAACGCCATGAATAACGAAAGTAATTTCTTGACGTGTATAAATCAGCGTCAAATGAACGATGCAACACCGGTAAGATGATAAGATATGAGTTGTTGTGATGAGGTCTGTAGCGCAGCCCTCACCCCCTATTAATATACCAATCCCGACTGCATGATGAGGGCTCCCTTACCTGCCGTTGACCCGCCCGGCGATCGGACGGTCGAAAACAATACCTGGAATTTCACGGAGGGGCTTAGAGCCCATGCAGGGGTTATAGGATCTAGAAACATGAGACACATATCTGAAAGAGATAAGTAATCGGGTGAATTGTTTAATTTTAATTTTCTAAACAGTGTTTGCAAGTAAACCGTTTCGATTCAATTTCCTAAACTGTTGGATTCATTGGAACTGCTTCTGTTGGATTCCTTAGATGATGCTTGCAGGTGAAGAGGTACTAAAAAGAGGTATTCAAGAAAGAAATTCACATATAGAAATATGCCCCGTAAACTACTTCAATTTAATTCCTCCTGAATGTTAAAAGTTTCATTTAACTTTGTTCCTTAATTTTGTCTTTACTTAAGACTAAGGTTTATGAGATGCCTCCAAACTAAGGCAAGTAGATCAATAAAATAATAAAATATTATTAACTTATAATCCCAAAATTAATCAATACAATGGCGTTTAAGGGTATTTAAGGTTTATGAGATGCCTCCAAACTAAGGCAAGTAGATCAATAAAATAATAAAATATTATTAACTTTCAACCCCAAAATTAATCAATACAATGGCGCTTAAGGGTATTTATAGGGAAGGAGGAGGAGGAAGAAATGGAGGAGAGGAAAAGGTGGAGAGATAAGGGGGAAGGGAAGGCGTGGAGGGATAAGGGGATAGGGGAGGTGTGGAGGGAGCGGAGAAAGCGGGGAAAGCGGAGGAATAAGGAGGCAGAAAAATAGGGAGAGAATATAGGGATTATTTTAAAACAATTTGTCGACATTGTGCCGACAAAATTGGAAATATGTTCACACTTGGGCCTAGAAATATCTAGATATTTCTGGGCCTAAACCATTTTCATACTTGCAACATTCTCCCCCTTAAAGTTGAGAGAACTGACTACACAGTCTCTCAGCTTTATAAATTGAGCTTTAGCCATCGCTTTGGTAAAGATATTTGCAACGTTCTCCAAAGTGCGACAAAATTTAAGCTCAATAATTTCATGTTCCACCATATCTCGGATGAAGTGATACTTCATATCAAAATGCTTTGTTCTACTATGGTGTATCAGATTGTATGCCAACTGAATGGAACTGATTTTGTCGCAGTAGACTCTGGTTGCACCACTTTGCTGCTCTCCAATCTCTTCTAACACTTTTCTTAGCCATAGGGCTTGAGTACTAGCATAGGTGACTACTATATACTCAGCTTTTGTAGAATACAAAGCTACCACTATTTGTGTTTTGGGGCTCCATGTTATTAGTCCTAATCCTAGACTAAAACAATTTCCTGAAGTTGATTTCCTATCATCAATATTGCTGCCCCAATCATTATCATTGAATCCTACAAGCTTAATAGTGTTACATTTATGGTACTGGATTTCAAAATCTAATGTACCCTTCACATATCTAAGAATTCTCTTAGCTGCCTACAAATGTAGCTCAGATGGGCTAGCCATAAATTGAGAGACAAGAGAAACATCTTTGAAGTACCCATCAATGTGTGAGTACCAAGCTCGTGGTGCCTGTTTGAGACCATAGAGTGCCTTCTTCAGTCTGTAAACAAGGTGCTCCTTACCTTGCTCTTGAAATCCCTATGGTTGCTCAACATATACTTCTTCTGTCAAGTACCCATTGAGAAAGGCACTTTTCACATCCATGTGTTGGACTTTCCATCTCTTGTATGTATATAAAACAAGATCTATTATGATGGTATCCTATCGAGCTATAGGAGAAAATATCTCTTCATAATCAATACCATACTTTTGTGTAAATCCTTTTGCAACCAATCTTGCTTTGTGCCTTTCAATGCTTCCATCAGCATTGAATTTGGTCTTGAAGACCCACTTACATCCAACACACTTCTTTCCTTTAGGAAGATCTACCAGCTCCCAAGTATCATTGTTTTTTATAGAGGTTATCTCCTCTTTCATGGCATCTTACCATATCTTCTGAGTACAAGCCTTCTCATAAATAGAAGGTTCACGTTGTGCACTAGTTAATAAGGCATAGTTAACTACATATCCCCAAGGTTCTTGGGAGTCATCATATCCATACAAATGCATATTTTCAAGTCTTTGCAAAACTGAACCCATTTCACTTGCTTGACTTTTAGTATATCATCTTTGAAAATTTGTATCCAACATCTGATAAGATGGATGATGCTGGAGAGTTCTCTTACCTCTAGATGGAGAATCAATATCCATTGGTGAGGAACTAACTAACCTTTTTGGAGAAGTATTTGGTGAATATGATGATGAACTAGAAGTCGAATGTCTTATTGGGCTTGGAGGAGGAGGAGACTTCTTGCTTTTATGTGGTGCCTATTGAATTTGTGAAGAACATGCATCATGAGATTCAACATCACTATAAATTTGGGGATTTTCCCATTCTCCCCCTTCATCAAAAATCACATCCCTAGAAAGTATTATCTTTTGAGTCCTAGGATTGTAGAGTCTGTAAGATTTTGTGTTCTCATAGTACCCTACAAAAATGCATGCTTGACTCTTAGGATCAAGCTTCTTCCTCTGTTCATCAAGAATGTGTGAGTAAGCCAGTGAACCAAGCACTCTGAAATGCTTGACATTCGGTTTCTTACCATACCATGCTTGGTAAGGAGTTTTCCCTTTCAAACTTGAAGTAGGACTCCTATTCAAAATATACACACTGGTTCTGGCTGCATCTGCCCAATACATATTTCTCAAATGCTTCATATGAAGCATAGATCTTGCCATCTCTACAATGGTGTGGTTTTTCCTTTTAGCCACACCATTATGTTGTGGAGTATAGGCAGTAGTGAACTACCTCTTTATTCCATGTTCTTTACAAAAATTCAAAAATTCATTAGAGGAGTATTCTCCTCCTTTATCTGATCTGAGACACTTAACAAAATATCCACTCTCATTTTCAACTCTTGCTTTAAAATCTACGAAGCAGTCAAATGCTTCATATTTATGCTTCAAAAAATATATCCAACACATTCTTGAAAATTTATCAATGAAAAGAAGAAAGTAAGAGTTATTACCAATGCTCTTGGTCTGCATCAGACCATAGATTTCCGAATGCACTAGCTGGAGTGGATAACTAGATCACCATTCTTGGCCATGAGGAAATTTGGTTCTGGCATGCTTGCCCAAGGCACAACCTTCACAAACTTCCTTATTGTCCTGAACTTTAGGAAGTCTGGTCACCATCGCTTGAGAAGTTAACATCTTCAAACTGTCTGAACTCAAATGACCGTATCTCAAGTGCCACAACACACTTGGATTTGCAATAACAACATTTACTAACTGTTTTCCTCCTAGTTGGCCAAATTTTAAAGGAAATAACATGTTCCTTGTCATTGGCACTTGAGTAATGATTCTATCACTATTACTCTTATAAAAAATGGTACATTTACCCTCATCAAATAACAATTTATAGTTTTTCTCTAACATTTGACCAACACTTAAAAGATTGTGTTGGAGATGAGGTGTGTAATAGATATCAATTACTTGTTTCATTCCTTTTTTTGTTGGAACCTCCATGGCTCCAATGCTTTCAACCGCCAATGACTTATCATCTCCCAATTTGATGCTGGATTTTTAGGAAGAATCCAGAGTAGCAAAGAGTTCTTCTTTGCCACTCATATGATTTGAACACCCAGTTTCCAAGATCCAGGTGTCATTCAAGTTTTGATCTGACTTGCCATATGAGAGAAAGATATTTGAGGTCCCTTCCTCTTCTCCAAAATTACCATACTAACTGCTCTGGCTGCTACTCCCTTGTGAAGATTTTGACCAGCAGTCACGAGTGAAGTGGCCAAGTTTGCCACAATTGTAGCAAGCTTGTTTTGACTTGTCACTTTCTTTTCCTTGTCCTAGATGCTTCTCTCTGTTCTGTTGTCCACCTCTATTCTGACCTCCACCTATGTTTGAAGATCCTTCTCTGTTAGGAGTTCCACCTCGTGGACTATTCCTACCTCTACCTTTGTGTTGAACTCTGCCACGACATCTGCCTTATCCTTTTCCTTCTTGTGAAGCGAAGCCTTTGTCATCGCCTCTGTGGCTAGTGGAAGGAGATTCCTGCAATCTCTTTTCATGTGAAAGAAGAGAACCAATTAGTGCATCCAAGGAAAGTGCAGTTAAATCTTTTGACTCTTCAATAATAATTGCTACATGATTCCACTTAGGAATAAGTGTTCGCAACACTTTCTTCACCACAACCTCTGGTTTAACTTCTTCACCTAGAGTGACCATTTTATGCAAGAAGTGCTCTCGTAGATAGGCATTGGTCCCAGCCCTCACTAGTAAGGAAGCATCCTAATGTTGGTATTGCTTGTTCATCCCACCATGATAGGGGTGGGATGATGTTCAACCAGTTTTTCCTGAGCTAGTTGTTGGTTGAAGCGATGCAAGTAGTGACCAAATAACCAAATAGTTAACCAAATAACCAAATAAAAAATTAAATAGTTAACAAATAGTTGTTAAAGGGGTCATGGTTGAAAGTAGACTCCTCAACCCTGTTGGTCATAGAAGTTTCTCACAATAACCAAATAAAAAAAACAAATAATTGATAAAAAATATAACCGACTAAAAAAACAAATAGTTAACAAATAATTGATAAAAAATATAACATACTAAAAGTCTTCACATATTTTAAGTAAATAGTTTTCATAATTTAACTATTTATCATGACCAACTAAAATCTTCACATGATTATTTTATAAATAATTTTAATTATTCAACATTTTAATATAATGGTTTGGATTTTGGTTTTTCTTCGAAAAGTTTAAGATTAAAACCATGATATATGTGGGAGTGTGTATTAAATCTAGTATTAATAAACTCAGCTCTCCTCTATCCAACTTTAATCAAATAAAAAAGAATAATCATAATCTAACTATGATTAAAATTATGATTAAAAGTAATAAAATGATTAAAATTATTATTTTTGGATTTGTTTAGAGTTGGGTATCCATTTAACTCGCTCTCCCGAACGTAGGCCTTCCCTAAAAGTTGATTCTCATCACCAGCTAGCAAAGAAAGTAAGGGAAGGGAAATTAGGTATTCTAAAGTTTTAGTCAATTAACGATTTTATAGGCTCCGTTACTTCCCCTTTTAAAATAGAGAGGGCTTGGGTTCTTTTATCATCCCACAAAAACCCTTGCTCTATTATATAGAGACAGTATGTAATAAATTTCAACCCAACGAATAACGAAGGGAGTAATGTGTCGACGTGTATAAAGCTCAGCGTCAAATGGAAAAACTTTTCATAGATGCATGTAAGTACAACACAAAAGTCAAAACAAGCAGAGGGATGGACTGTCCCACCCACTACCTAAAATGCACGGCGAATAAATTCCAGAACTAGTGGATTCCACTGGCTACCTCCTCGTCAATTGTGCGGCACTGGCCGTCTTGACTCATTCCAGATGCGATGGTTTCAACGCGTTTCTTCAACCTAAATTGGTCTACACGGAGTGATGTTTTGAATTGGAGAGAACCGTGGTAGACGGTATACTGTTTACAAAATCTGTATGCTGATGTGTGAACGGGATTATGGATGCACAAGAAAATAGTTCTCGCTCGTCTATTTAAACTGGCATCTGCGCCCAAAATCTAAATCCATGGGTGGTAACAAAAGATATTTCTACAGATTGAAGAAATAAGAACACCGGGAACATGGAAATAGGGGCGAAGCATCTGCTACCATTAAGCTCTCTTAGTTTATTGCATTTAGCACTTACGATGCTTTTAATTCTGAACAATTGTGAATTGTTAGCAGTCGATGGAGGAAACACCCTTCAGCATGGGGATTCCCTCACTGGAAATCAAACCTTAACTTCAGAAAATACTACGTTCGAGTTGGGATTCTTCAGGCCCAATGGAACGAACAAGTGGTATGTTGGCATCTGGTATGCTCAAATCCCTGTGAAGACGATCGTTTGGGTGTTTAACAGGGAGACTCCTATGGCAAATAAGCCTGGTTCGCTCAATATGTCCAGAGACGGTCATCTCGGACTCTATGATCTAGAGGGCCGTTTGATGTGGTCGGCCAATAACCGCCATAAAGCATCACGGGCATCGATTTTGGACTCTGGTAATTTCGTTATGTTAGGCCACAACAATAAGTCTGAGATTGTTTGGGAGAGTTTTGCATATCCAGGAGATACGGTGTTGGCTGGGATGAAGATGTGGAAAGGCCTCTGTGTCACTTGTTGGAAGAGTTCTGCGGATCCAGCGCCTGGTCCTTTCTCTGTATGTATGGATCCATCTCCGGGAAAGACACAGTTTTTGTTGTCGTATCGAAAGCATGTGACATATTGGTCCAGTGGAGAGTGGAGCGGTGACCATTTCGCCAATATGCCTGAGTTGTCAGGCGGCTCTATGTTTAACATTGTCAACACTCCTACTTCACGTATGAACCTCACCGTTGAGAAGTTTTCTCCTTCCCGCGTCTACTTCATGTTTACGGTGAAGTCAAAAGTGCCAAACTTAAAGATTATACCGCCACGGCTGGTTGTACAGAACACTGGCGAAGGACAAGCATTCATATGGACGGACAACAGCTGGAGCCTCGTGGGTTCGAAACCTACAGATCAGTGCGATATCTATGGCGTCTGTGGAACTTACGCAACATGCAACAACAACAACACTCAACTCTGCAGCTGTCTTGAGGGATTTAGGCCCAAAGACAATCAGGCCCAAGATTTGAGGTCAAGTGGTTGTATTCGTCGAAGCCCGTTACAATGCTCTATAAATGGCAGTGGCACTACAGACGGCTTCCGCGAAGTGAGAGACAAATCCTTGCCCCAGAAGGAAGCTGTTGTTGTTCGACATGTGGGAGAGCAAACACGGGATAGATGTCGCAGCGCTTGTCTCAGAAATTGCACATGCACTGCATTTGCTGTCGACGGTTCAAGTGCTCCTCCCGTTTGTCTAATGTGGTTCCAGGATTTGTTAAATATGCGCGAATCATCCGATGGCCAGTCCATCTTCATTCGGTTGGCTGCTTCTGATTTGGCATCCTTCTCATCAAAAGCAAAAGATAGAAAACCTGCTCTTTCCCTCTTAATTCCTGTGGGAGTGGGAGCGGGAGTTGTTGTTTTGGCTCTCCTCTTCGCGGTGATTATTTTTCTATGGAGGCGTGGAAGACTGCTCAAGGCATGTAAGAACGATGACATGCCAACTTCACTAAGAACATTCACTTATAAAGAGCTGAAAATTGCAACCAAGAATTTCCGGCAAAAGTTGGGAAGCGGAGCATTTGGGTCGGTGTTCAAAGGAACTCTGCGGGACAACACACTTGTAGCGGTCAAAAGATTAGAGAGTTCAGCACATGCAGATAAGCAATTCCGTGCAGAAATCAGCACCATTGGAAGCATACAACACGTAAATTTGGTGAAGCTTCGTGGATTTTGCATAGAGCGCTCTCGAAGGTTGCTGGTTTACGAGTACGTGTCCAACGGCTCTCTAAATTCCTTCTTATTCTCTACATCCGAAAGGGATGAAGCGCACAAGGTGTTGGAATGGAAGAGCCGATTTGAGATTGCGAAAGGCACTCCACGCGGATTAGAGAGTATTTAGGTTATCAAGATTATCTCATGTTTCTAGAAAATTAAAGCTTTATAAATTGAGCTTTAGCCATCGCTTTGGTAAAGATATTTGCAACGTTCTCCAAAGTGCGGCAAAATTTAAGATCAATAATTTCATGTTCCACCATATCTCAGATGAAGTGATACTTCATATCAAAACGCTTTGTTCTACTATGGTGTATCAGATTGTATGCCAACTGAATAGCACTGATGTTGTCGTAGTAGACTCTAGTTGGACCACTTTGTTGCTCTCTAATCTCTTCTAACACTTTTCTTAGCCATAGGGCTTGAGTACTAGCATAGGTGACTACTATATACTCAACTTTTGTAGAAGACAAAGCTACCACTGTTTGTCTTTTGGGGCTCCATGTTATTAGTCATAATCCCAGACTAAAACAGTTCCCTAAAGTTGATTTCCTGTCATCAATATTACTGCCCCAATCACTATCACTGAAGCCTACAAGCTTAACAGTGTTACATTTATGGTACTGGATTTCAAAATCTAATGTACCCTTCACATATCTGAGAATTATCTTAGCTGCCTGCAAATGTAGCTCAGATGGGCTAGCCATAAATTGAGAGACAAGAGAAAAAACATACTGAATATCAGGTCTGGTGTTGACGAGAAACATCAAACTCCCAACTATGCTCCTGAAAGTGGTCATGTCAACTTTTTATGCTTCATCATCTTTGCTTAATTGGATCCCATGTCCAACTGGAGTTGCAACTGGTTTGCAATGCTCCATAGCAAACTTTTTTATCATGTCCTGAGCATACTTATGTTGACAGATGAAGATCCCTATATCTGATTGATGAACTTCCAATCCAAGGAAGTAGTGCATTAAGTCGAGATCCTTCATCTCAAACTACTTCATCATGGAGCATTTGAACTCCATATTCACTTTTCTATTACTACCCATGAATATGAGATCATCCACATACAAGCAAACTATGAGGATGTCATTACCTTACTTCAGGTAGTAAAGAGAGGGTTCATTTCTTCTTCTGGTGAACCCAAAATCTTTGAAGTACCCATCAATGTGTGAGTACCAAGCTCGTGGTGCTTGTTTGAGACCATAGAGTGTCTTCTTCAGTCTGTAAACAAGGTGCTCCTTACCTTACTCTTCAAATCCCTATGGTTGCTCAACATATACTTCTTCTGTCAAGTACCCATTGAGAAAGGCACTTTTCACATCCATGTGTTGGACTTTCCATCTCTTGTATGCATCTAAAGCAAGAGCTATTCTGATGGTCTCCTATCAAGCTACAGGAGCAAATGTCTCTTCATAATCAATACCATACTTTTGTGTAAATCCTTTTGCAACCAATCTTGCTTTGTGTCTTTCAATGCTTCCATCAGCATTGAATTTGGTCTTGAAGACCTTCTTACATCCAACACACTTCTTTCATTTAGGAAGCTCTACCAGCTCCCAAGTATCATTGTTTTTTATAGAGATTATCTCCTCTTTCATGGCATCTTGCCATATCTTCTAAGTACATGCCTTCTCATAACTAGAAGGTTCAAGTTGTGCACTAGTTAGCAAGGCATAGTTAACTGCATCCTTGAGGTTCTTGGGAGTCATCATCTCCATACAAATGCATATTTTCAAGTCTTTGCAAAACTGAACCCATTTCACTTGCTTGACTTCTAGTATATCATCTTTGAAAATTTGTATCCAACATCTGATAAGATGGATGATGCTGGAGAGTTCTCTTACCTCTAGATGGAGAATCAATATCCATTTGTGAGGAACTAACTAACCTTTGTGGAGAAGGACTTGGTGAAGATGATGATGAACTGGAAGTCGAATGTCTGCTTGGGCTTGGAGGAGGAGACTTCTTACTTTTATGTGGTGCCTATTGAATTTTTGAAGAACCTGCATCATGAGATTCAACATCACTATAAATTTGGGGATTTTCCCATTCTCACCATTCATCAAAAATCACATCCCTGGAAAGTATTATCTTTCGAGTCCTAGGATTGTAGAGTCTATAAGCTATTGTGTTCTCACAGTACCCTAAAAAAATGCATGCTTGACTCTTAGGATCGAGCTTCTTCCTCTGTTCATCAGGAATGTGTGAGTAAGCCAATGAACCAAACACTCTAAAATGCTTGACATTCGATTTCTTACCATACCATGCATCGTAAGGAGTTTTCCCTTTCAAAATTGAAGTAGGACTTGTATTCAAAATATACACAGTGGTTTTGGCTGGTTCTAAACAGTGTTTGCAAGTAAACCGTTTCGATTCAATTTCTTAAACAGTGCTTGCTGTTAAATTGCTACTGTTGGATTACTGTTGGATTCCTTGGAACTGCTTCTGTTGGATTCCTTAGATGATGCTTGCAGGTGAAGAGGTACTAAAAAGAGGTATTAAAGAAAGAAATTCCCATATAGAAATATGCCCCGTAAACTATTTCAATTTAATTCCTCCTAAATGTTAAAAGTTTCTGTTAACTTTGCTTAACTTTGTCTTTACCTAAGACTAAGGTTTATGAGATGCCTCCAAACGGTAGTGATGGTTTCAACGCGTTATTCTTAAATGGTGCTTGCTGTTGAACGGCTACTATTCAATTCCCTGGGGTAGGCTGGGCTGGGGTGAGTGAACCTAAGCTAAAGTTAAAGGGTAGACTAAGGAAATGTGTATATAGACTAGGGGGAGTGGGACAATCACCTAGTGACCATGGGATGGGGTTTAATAGGCAAAAGGGGCTATAAGGGTTGATCTAATGTTTCTAAGGTTGTAATGTCAACTATTTAAATTAATTGGAACCTTTGTAGCATCATTGATTATTTACTTCACATAAATATTAATATGACAAGTTTTTGGTGTCTACACAAGTAGGTAGGGCCAATTCTTTTGAGCTCAACTAGCCTCCATATCTTGTGTTACACTATTTTTTAATATGGAATTGTATCAAATATATTTTCCTCTAGTATTGGGCACATTTTACATAGCATAACATTTATAGATTATTAAGCACAATCTAAACTCTATCACACCATTTTTATAGATCATACCATTAATATTAAAGTGAAGTAGATTTTTTTGTTTGTGGAAAACATCCCAAATGGGATGCCACTTTTGGGTAAGTCCCAAGGAGGTAGAGGTATCTATTCTACCAAAAACGTCCAAGGCTCGCACCTGACCTGCCCCCTTTGGCACACTCAATGAGCATGCCTAAAACAACAAAAACAATAACAAAAACACAAAACACAAAAAATACAACATCAAAAAACAAAGACAATCAAACAAACAAACAAAAAAAATAAAAACCACAAAACAAACAAAAATAACATAAAAGCATAAAAACAACAACAAAAAAAACAAACAAATAAATAAATAACAATAAAATAAAATAAAATAAAAAGTAACAACAAAACACAGAACACATAAGAAAAACATAAAAACAACAAAATAACAAAACAACACACAAACACTTAAAAAAAAACAAAAACTCAAAACCCAAAAAACAAAAACATGAAAAACAACAAAAGCACAAAAAAAACACACACAAAAACACAAAAACATAAAAAACAAAAAAAAATCCCCAAAAAAACTAAAACAACACAAAAAAATAAAGCAGTACAAAAAACACACACCCCTCGAAAAAGTAAAAAAAAAAAGAAGGAAAAAAAAAACAAAAGACAACTACAACCTTTCTAGGCCAAAATACTATTTAGGCAAGATTCAACATAGGAAACATAGGAAAGATATGTCAAAGCTAGGGAATTAAAATACCCTGACCAAACCAAAGAGAAGCAAAAACAAAGCAAAAAGGAACTAGGTACCTCTAGTACTGGAGTCATCCAAAGAAAGGATAAAAAATAGAGTTTCCCTTATTTGTAAAGCCCACCATCTAAGAGGGTGGTCGTAGCAAGTAAGATCACCTTTGTCCAATACCCAATTAGCTTAAGCATAAACACTCCTATTATGTTCTATGACCACATGATTGTAATCCACTTTCAAAAGGCCCATATGGATTAATTAAATCTTCTTAACAATTATTTTTATTCTCCAATCAACCTTATGATTCTTAGGAGTCTTTAGAAGATTAATCATGAGTTGGGAGTCAGATTCAACCAACATATTTTCCCATCCAACCTTAGCAGCCTCTTGAAGGCCTTTGAGGATACCATACCCCTCAACAAGGTTATTGGAAAGGATACCCAAATTCTCAACAAAAGTGAAAACCATGGAGCCATCTGAAAGTCTACCAATTCCTCCTGCACTAACTTTTCCAGGGTTCCCCTAGAGGCTCCATCGGTATTGAATTTTCCATAATCCTTAGGAGGAGGATGCCAATTCCTTGTTCTTTCCATCTTGCAATTACTCACATTCCCTTTAAGTCGGTTGCCCTTAGAAGAGTTAATATTCAATATTTGCATCACTTGATCCCATTTTTTGTGGGAGTTTTAGGGGTGATTAAGGAGCTATTGGACTGATTCAACTAAGTTGGCAATGGTATTTTGCTAGATATAGTGAATATCCTTTATTTCTTGATTAAAAATTTGGTTGTTCCTTTCATTCCAGATATTCCAAGGTAGAATGGTAGAACCCATCCAAACTAACTTCCTAATGAAATGATCAACACCTCTTGTTTAGGCCAATCCCTCCAAAGTTGTTCAAAAGTAGAAAATTTGGACCACTGTAATCCAAGTAAGATGGCCATTCTCCTCCATAGCTTAGAGGCTAAGGTACACTCAATAAAAATATGGCTAAGATTTTGCACATTCTTTCCACATTTCACATCTAAAAGGGCCATGAAAATCATGTTTCATAAGTTGCTCACCAGTTAGCACCCTACGATGCAATAAAAGCCAAATAAAGAACCTCACCTTAGGCCAAAGCTTTTGAACCCACAACTGAGAAAATATGTCATAAAATTGGTTGGGATTATTATGGCATAAGGTCAAATAAACTTAAGCAACTGAATACTCACCCTTAGTAGTGTTTTTCCATCCAAAATAATCTTTATCATGGGACTAAGAGAAAGATATCATATGCAGGATGAGTTGGATGTCTTGTCTTTGAATTTTTGATATTTGAATAGACCAGTCCTCAATAGGGATCCAATATCTACCAACCTCTGAATTACCACTATGGTATCAATATTAATTAGCCACCTTTATCCAATTAGCTCTATGAAGCTCCTCCATCCAAGACATCCAATTAGGAAACTAAGTTATCAAAGGTTGGTGACCATCCTAAGAATTTATCCAAAAATTTGCTTGCTGACCATTATGAATGATCCAAAATAACTTTTTCTTAATAAATTCTTCACCAGTCTTAAGAACCACAAAAATGGGAGAACCTTTTGTAGGCAATTGATAGCAAACAAGGTCTTTAGGACTTTTGTTCTCAGCATATTTAGCACGAAGATTAATGGCCCATAGGGCATTGGGGTTATGTCAAATCCTCCAATACAATTTAGCAGCTAAAGATTTGTTGTTATTAATAGCATATCAGAATCCTAACCCCCCTTCATTCTTAGGAAGACATAAAGTGTCCCATTTCACCAAGAACCATTTTCTTTTCTCCTTAGTACCACTCTAGAGGAATCGATGATTAATTTGATCCAATTCTCAAAGAACAACCTTTGGGATATTCAACATGGTAGAAACATAAATAGGTATAGCTTAAAATATAGACTTTACCAAGGTAATTCTACCCCCAAAAGAAATCCACCTATTGGTCCACTTTCCAACTTTCTTCTTAACTTTGTCCAACAACCAATTCCAGTATTTATTTTTCTATCTTTGAGTATTGATAGGGCTGCCTAAATAAGTGATCGAAAGGGAGGTCTTCTTATATCTTAATTTATCCAAGACCATGGATTCCTGTCTGGTAGAGCAGTGAAAGAAAATGACTTTAGACTTGTCTTCATTGATCAATTTTTCGGTAGCCTTAGAAAAATAGTTTATGACTTGCTTAATTTTAGAAGCTTCCTTAACTGTAGCTTTACCTAACAGAGTAGATTCATAAACAAATTGAAGATGAGAGATAGGCCTAGCTCCATGAGCAATGGTAACTCCCTCAAGGGTTTTATTGTCTCTATTTTTGGTTATAGTTCTACCCAAGAATTAAGCAAGAATGATGAATAAATAAGGGGAGAGGGGTTCACCTTGCCTAATACCTATAGAAGCTGAGAATAGTTGTGAAGGCCTACCATTGATAAGAATTGAGTAGGATACTAAAGAGATACAACCCATAATCTAGTACATCCAATATTGAGAGAAATCAAATTGCCTTAAAACATTGATAAGGAAGTGCCAATCCACTCTGTCATAAGCTTCGGATAAGTCTAAACAAATGAATGTAAAAGGCAATTTTTGAATTTCCATGGAATGGATGGATTCCTGAGCAAGAACTATCTCATCCACTATTTGATGCCCGTTCACATAACCTCCTTGTTCAATGGAAATAATATTATGCAAAAGAGGCTTCAACCTTTCTTCCATGATCTTAGTAATGATTTTGAGAAGAACATTACATAAAACAATATGTCTAAAATATGAGATATGATAAGCCTCTTGAGATTTTGGGACAAGAGTTATATAAGTGTTATTGATAACCTTAAAAATATCTTTGGCTTTCCTATCTTCTTCCACCACCTCTAATAAATTAACATGAAGGATATCCTAAAACTCTTGGTAGAACTCAATGGGAAAACCATTAGGACCTAGGGTTTTCCCTTTTTGCATTTTAAAAACCACTTGTTGAAGCTCATTAATAGTAATAGGAGCAGTCAATATAGAGTTCTCCTCATAATTGATAAGAGAAGGAATAGCTTGAAGAATATTTAGTTGAGAAGTCGAGTCAAGAGGAGTAGTAGCAAAAATATTAGAAACGTAATTCACAACAATAGAGTTCATGCCATACCAAGTGTAGACAACCTCTCCAAAATCTGAATTTAGGGAAGAAATAAAGTTGTGAGATCTTCGAGCTAGAAGAGATTTGTGGAAGAAATTTGTGTTTCGATCTCCTTCTTTGAGCCATTGAATTCTAGATTTTTTCTTTCATAAGAGTTCTCTTTTTTCCCATTCCTCTAACTAAGTTGTGAGTCTAATTTCATTTGTACTTCTGCTCTCTATGAGGCCATATAAACGAATTTTCTTATTCAAATTTTCAAGTTGAGCAATAAATTCATGTTTTTTGTTGAACATCCCCAAACTCCTTCTAGTTCCAAGTCTTGATTGTAGATTTAATATATTGTAACCATTTGGAAAAATAGTATATCTTAGTCCCATATCTTGGTTTACCTTCCTTCCACCATTGTTGCACTCAAGATCTAAAGGAACTATCTCTAAGCCACATTAACTAAAAATGAAAAGGATACAAACTCACATTGGTTTTCCAAATTTCCATCATGATTGGCCAGTGATCTGAACCAACATTGTTAAGAGTCTTCACTTTAGGAATGTGACCATGGATTAAAAAATAATCAGAGAGCAGGAACCTATCCAATCTCTCCATGATACAAGCTAAGCCTTACCTTATGTTAGACCAATTCAGAAGGCCATTATCTAGTTGGATGTCCACAAGATGAAGGTTTGCAATATATTCATTCATGAGGTAAGTGCTCCTATCCAAATTTCTACTTCCCCCCATTTTCTCATCCAAAGAGAGGATGGTATTGAAATCTCCTTCTATCAAGATCCAATATTCAGGAAAATGAGAGATAATATAAGTTATATCCTTCCATTATCTTCTCTTTTCCTCCAAAGAAGTTGGAGAATAAACAATTATGCAAAGCATAATTTGGTTGGAATGTCTACTTTGAATAACAATAGCTAAAATACCCTAGTTGCCAACCATATGGTGAATAACTACCTCTTTTGGATCCCAAAGTTAAGCAATGCCACCAGAATTCCTTTGGGAACTGAGGAAAACAACTTTTCCAGCTAGCCAAATTTTACTAGCAATTGAATCTATTTCCTCTATTAACATCTTCATTTCTTGAAGGAAAACAAGATGAGGATGGTTTATCTGAATCATTCTTCTAATTTTATTTTGTTTTGGAAGACTCCCTTTGAGTCCTCTAATATTCCAAGTGATGATCTTCATTAATATCAGGGTTAAAATAGTTGGCAAGATAATTAATCTTACCTTCATCCATAAGCTTTTCACCTTCTTTTACCATATATTGTTGATTGGTCTTACGACCTACCTTTTTATTAGAATCCATCTTCAAATTTTTCCTGTTTCTTGACTTACTCCAATTGAATCTGGGATGTATTCTAACCTTGAAGAATGTGTGTACAAAGTCAAACTATTGCTAGAAGGTTCAACATAGTCTATCTTGGGACCTGTATTATTTGAAGTCTCACCATTTAAAAGATTGTTTTTCTTGTGTATATTTTCTCCCTTTTTTGTTGAAAACTTTTGATTTCTTTGGTCTGTATCTGAGTTACTCCTTTCATCTCTAAATTGTGTTTCTAAGATTTTTGTTTCCATTACTTCCTCTTCCTCACCTAGGACATCATTTGTGAAAAAAATCAAATATATTAGCTGATAACTTTGATTGATCCTTCATAACTGGTTTTTCTGAGTATTCTTCTTCTAGGCATTTGGAAACCTATTGAATTTGTATATTCTTTCTTTTGATCTGGAATTTTATTTAGGCAAACACTAGCCAAATGACCATATTCATGGCAAATTTTACAATAAAAAGGAATGTTCTCATAGTCCACTACTTGCTCCCAAGTGTCCTCCTCAAATTGTAAAGTGATATTTTTAGGTAGGGGTTTGTCAAAATACATTAAAACACAAATTCGAGCTTAAATAATATGTTCAAATTTTTTAGCACAATCAACAGTCATCATAAAAGTTCCCAAAGAGTTTCCAATTGAAGAAAAAAGCTAAATTCTAGAATTCAATTGGGAGGCCAAAGAGTCTCACCCACACAGGACCTGTAGAAGGCATCTCTTCTTTGGCTTTAAATTTAGTATGCCAAGGCTTCATAAAAAACCCCACCCTTCTAAAGCAGTAGGGACCCCCTTGAAATATTTCTCTCTATCTTCATAATTAGCAAATAAAATAATAAAATAACCATTTGGATAAATAGAGATGTGTAACTCACCTTTAGTTTTTCAGCTTTTTGCAGCCCATACTTTGAAAGCAGATAGGCTCAGACAAAAAATTAATAAATGCCAAATTAGTCATATTTTTTTCGATCTTCAATTCTAGTCTGAATGTTGCCCATATCAAGCTTAAAAATAGGAGTTCCACTAGCTGCTCTAAGACATCAGTTTTCCTTAAATCAATCTTAGGCATTCTTAAAGGTTTACGGGAAGCCATGAGATTAATGTTAGCATTAGGCTGAGGCTATCCACCATAGAGGACATCCCTAAAATTCATTTTTGGGACCGAGTCTTGGGAATCCTTACCCTTGAAATGGGTTTCCATTGTGGATTTATTTTAGGGGTGCACCTTAGCACCATATTCACTTGAGATCTGAACCATTTTTTAATCAGTTGCTTTAAAATTTAAAGTGAAGTAGATTAGGTAACCATAAATTTTCCTATTTTGGGTGGTCAAGAAAGACAAGTTGTTGCACAATGTGAAGTATTTCACCAAGAACCAAGTTCAACAATTTTTTTGTCATTTGCTTCCATAGTTAGTTGTAATGGGATCGATTACCTCTTAAGGGGAGGAGTGATTTGAATAGATGATTGAATCAAAGGTTGGATAAATTAAATTCTATTGGCAAGTTAAATTTGACTAGCAAACTTTAATATTTTAGTAAAAATAAATATTAATGATTATGTTGGTAAAATTGAATATTTTTTATTAAATTAACATTAATAAATTTTGTTAGTAAAATTGAATATCTTAATAAAATCAACATTAATGATTTTTATCTTTTGCACATATTTGTATTTATTGGAAATATTTTATACCTTCCAATTGTGACAGTTGGCACTCCATCATGTAGTAACTTTTCACATCCTAAAGGGTGACCCTTAACTTTTTATTTTAGCAACTCTTCATCTTCCACTTGCAAATTCTATTATTAAACATGTTCAAATGTAATTAGACAAAATTCAAAAAGAAAACATCTATCTCACAAATATAACACTCATATAAACTCTCATTCTACCCAGGTGTTGTAGGTGAGTTGGAGAGGAGAGGGCAATCCTCCAAGGGAGGTCCCAGGTTCAAATATCCACCCTACCAAAAAGTTGAATTGGGTATCCAAAATCCAATTGATAATGTTGGTGCGGGTAGGGTCGGGTGCGACTCTCGGGTGACTTTGATGGTGTAGAACCCCCTGTTCGTGGTCTCTCAGACCAAGGCAGCCCCACAAGGGGTTTTTTGCTTAAAAAAAAATATAAACTCTCATTCTTACAATAAATGCCCATTTATTATTGTAATTTTGAATTGTTCTTGTTTTAATTTTGTTTTTCTTTTACATCACATAAAATTTTGTATTTGTGTGTTGTCCCCTCCAAACTACCCAATGAAATTTAAATCATCATGATAATATTTCCTCACCACAACAAATCTTTATTATTTCCATCATTAATGATAAAGTAAATAAGAATATATCATTATTATTATAATCAGTTTCATAGAAGCTTATAGTTTAAAAATTTGATCTAATTTCATGTCGATTTTTACCATAGTTTAAAGTGAAATTTAACTATTTTAGAGTAAACATGATATATCTAATAAATATAAAATAAAAGCATAAAATGTGAAATAGTGTACTTGATTAAAAATAAGAAACTCAATTTTCTAAATAAGTGGATGTATGTGTATCAGGTATAAAATCATGGGTCACAAAACACCATAAAACACACTCAATTGAATGAATAAGTAGATGACCTATTATATAAAACCCTAAAAGAACTGTTGGCAATTTTTGTACTTTGCCACATTGGGATTTTTGTTTATTTTTATGGAGCATTTTGATTGTAATGCGGTGACATTAATCCTAAAATATTATTGTGGGTCGGTTTTATATGTTACAGTTATTTTATCTTTTTGTTTTTATTTGCATATATACCCTTTTAGCTTGGAAGTGATGAATGTTTAAAGGGAAAAATAAATTGAGAACTGTATTCAAAATTCAAGTTTGCAACATTCGAAAGCATAGTGAATTGAAGACGTCTTCAGCCTTGCACACTCTATCAAAAATAAAATAAGGAAACATTAAAATAAAAATGATGAAGGATTGAGAGACTTGAAAACGCCCAAAAGATGAGACGTGAAAAATGTGTTCATCCCAAATATGGGGTGAAAGCTCTGTTCACCCTACTTTGGGATGAATGTCTTTCTAAAGGTTTGGAAAATGCCCGCTCGTTCACCTTCTAAAAATTATCTCGGTGAAAGGATGCGTTCACCCCAAAGATGGGCTAAAAGCTCTGTTCGCTCCACCTTGGGGCGAACATAATGTGAAAGGCGATAGGAAAGGAAGGTCAATGACGCATGCGTGACCAAATGGTCAATATTGCGTTCACCCAGGTCGAGGGGTGAACATTTTGTTCACCTCTCCCATGGGTGAACGTGCTCTAAAAAATGAATTCGGGCGAATGCGCCTAAGATAAGGCAGTATTGACAAGTCAATATCGCAATCATCCCAATAGGGAGGCGACTGTCTTTGTCGTATTTTTTAAGGGTGAACACAATTTTTTAAAAGAAATGACACGGATGTGATTACAAAGATGAATATGTTTAACTATTAAATATTTTTGCCTCAAATGAAAGGAATTGTTGTCGCCATGGTAAAAAAGGAGTAAAGACGATAAAAGGTGTATTCATCATCAATATCTAGATTTTCAAAGGTGCCCATGGCAGATCACTAAAAACATTAAATGATGGAGGTAACAAATAAATCAAATTGTGAATCCCAAGAAAAGACGAAAGTTGTGTTAAAAGCGCAGGAGGATTTTCATGATTTCCAAAGTGGGATTGCATTTTCAAGGCATCAAATATCCCTTAATTTTCTATGCATCGACACCCAAGGATGTTGATTTCTTGGGAATGTTTCTTTGAAATATGGATCATTGTTCCAAGAGGATGATTTTTCAATATTTATGAGGAATTTCCTCACTATGGTTCCTGATCTGCAATCATTTTGTTTCCATGTACATTTAATGAAAGAGGTGAAATCCTCTATAAATACTACTGAATTATCATTGTAAAGGAGGTTAGACACTTTACGAGAAAACTCTTCAAGTTCTCTGCACCAATAGAAGACACCAAGCTTCTGAATTTGCAAGTGATCTTGTATGCAATTTCCTTCTGTATTCATGCATTTCTATTTAACATTCATGTGCCTTATTTGTTGTTAGATTTGAATTCTGTATCTGAATTTAAATGTTACTAATGAGAGAGTGAGTGCTGGAGTGCTATTTTAAAGGTTGTTATTGCAAGTTTATAAGCAAATTATGTTGCTTCTCTTTTGTTATATGTTATTTCATGCTTGGATGAATTTCCTGCTTTTAGTCTACCTCGAATCCTACACTTTCAAACTGTGGCCATATTTTCCATTTCTTTCTACAATTTTTAATCTCTTTCTTGTAACTCTAGTCTTTAACCAGTGTAGGATTTAGTTTGGGAG
>JAQPPZ010010114.1:0-25094 GCA_028583015.1 Wollemia nobilis | reverse complement strand
CATAACGATGAACCATCCGTGTTGTTTTATGCGAATTTAAAGTTGGCGTGAAAAAGGTACAGAGGACCAAGGTGGTGGGAATCTTTAATTCGCAACCTAAAATTTCAGCGGAGAAAGCGTAGCAGACGTAGCCCTTTGCAACTGAAGGTACACATTTTATTCACTGTTTTCAGCTTCCCGCATTTACAGCCCTCATCTCAACGTATGTAAGAAGAGATACACACGGGCTATGTCGGCACACGTCTCTCGCCAAACACCACGTCAACGTATACACACGGTGCCTTAACAGAGCAACGGTGCCTTAATTACGTTAGTGATGGAAAATTTCAACTAATATCGGACTGTTCTCCAAAACGCAGTTAATGTGGAGATTGGCCGGTTGTAATAATAAATTCGTCCGTTCCATTTTGGTTATAAAACGGAGAGACGACGGCAGCAAGGTATAATCATCCGTTCGATTCTCTGTTGATTCAATTGAGTTGAAGCATATCTCCAACACTATATATATTTCTTTGAGTTTATAGAATGGGTTTGAGAGTTCGCAGTAAGAGAGGGGGATTTGAAGAGGAAGATGGAGGACAGCCAGTAAGCCCGAGCAGCCAGTCACTGAGCACGTCCTTGCTGTCACTCTGTATTCATGTAGTCTTGGAGTTCGAACAACCCTATGTCGATGTCGATGCCAGCAAGAAGGTGTTGTGGGAGGCCCTCATATCGAAGAATCCTCGCTTCTCTTGTATTCTGGTACGTATCTCTACTTTTCAATTCTATATCACACAGCACAGATATTCTGCATGAATTTTTTTTTGGTTTATAAAAAGGAAGTTCTGCTCATCCCTTGTCTGAGCATGCGGCTAAAGCCATTGTTTCGGGAAAGCATTTACTTTTGTGTTTTTTGTCTTTCATATTTGAAATTTTTGCTTTTTGTTTTTGTTTTTTCTTTTTTTTTGGTTTTTTAAATATGTGGTGTGGATCAGAACTTGTCCTTGGTCTCTCTTTGATTGGAATTTCCTGGTCAGTAAAAATACCAACAGCAAAACAATAGAAAGAACATGCTTTCGGTAGTGTTTGACTTATACACGAATATAAACTTTACCTTTCTTTGTTCGGTTCGATCGGTTCCGTTTTGAGGCAAAGAAAGTCTACTGTTTTCGTTGCTATTTGCTTAGCCTTTTCCAGTAACGTCTCCTATGATTCATCTGTTAATTTTTGGGGGGTTGTGGCTACCTGAGAGTAATATATAGAAGTAGATCAGAACTTTACCATCACATTTCCAGAGTATTGAAAGACACAATTATTAGAGTTATATTTTATTAGGTCTACGTATTTAAATTTAGAATAATTTTTAATTTTGCACAGGAGGAGGACGGGAATGGGGTGAAGATATGGAAGAAAACGAAAGTGAACGTCGACGAGCACTTATTTATCCCAGAGTTCTCACCAGGTCAAGAATCGTACGATAAGCAGGTGAGCGATTATATCTCGAAATTAAGCTTGACCCCCTTCAACCCCTTGCGTCCTCCGTGGGAATTCCATCTGCTTAACTACAAGACCAGAAGAGCCGAATCAACATTGATAATGAAAGTTCACCACTCGTTGGGAGACGGCATTTCTCTCATGTCTGCAATGTTTTCCTGCATGAGAAGAGCAGACAACCCCAATCTAGCCCCCACATTCCCCACTTCCAAAAAACTTAACCAGAATATTACGGCAAAGGGGATAACCCGGAGCGAGTGGACGATATTCAACTGTTTTGAGAAGCTGTGGTTTCTGGCATTGGTGTTATGGTACACAATCAGTGATGTGGTGAAGTGTGTGCTGAGAATGATGGGCTGGTTGGAGGACAGCAAGCTCCCCATCAGAGGCCCTCCGGGAGTCGAGTTGTTGCCCGTTGCCATTGCATCCACACACTTCCCCATGGAAAGCATAAAGCAGATAAAGAGCCGCGTTGGAGGGGTACGTCATACTACTCATGCTCACAAATATTTGTTAATCTGAAATCTGTTTTCGTTTAAAGTTTTTGGAGTGGGAAGGTTCATTGCAACGAGATTCAAGTCAACTCACAAATATATTTCGTTTAAAACTTTTGGAGTGGAGAGGTTAAAGATTCACGTGCTTTCATAAAAGCCTCTGTGTACAAATATATCTTTGATGTATCTTTAAATTTAAAAAAAACGGTGCAGACCATAAATGATGTGTTAACGGGAATAATTTACTGCGGGATTCAACGCTATCTAGAGATTTGCTTTTCCACACAAGGTACGGTAATACTTTTGTGTTTGCGCTCAAAGTTGTTCCATTTGATATATCATATAGTTAGATAAATATAAAAGTTATACCGCTATAATTTAGTTTATATATTATATGTTATCTACAATATGGCAAATGAACTATCAACAACCATTTGATTCATGTGTTTCATTTCAGTTTTAATTATAGATTTTATTGAAGACTTTATCTTGTATAGATGCAGGTGGAAAACCAAGCTTACAAAATTCGTTTGAGAAGAGAGTCAAGCCAAATGATGCTGTCATGAAACAGATGGAGAAATTAAGAGTCACAACGCTCTCTATGATAAATATAAGAACGTTAATTGGTTTAGAGGTTTTCCATGATCCCATTCCATTCAGAATATATAGTTTTATGTATAATTTTTTAAACTGTAAGATTATGCAAAAGAGTCATGGATAACATTTGTTGTACAGAATATTGAGGAGATGTTGAAACCAAAGACTCAAATCCCGTGGGGAAATCATTTTGGATTTATGCATTTACAAATACCTCTAAAAAAAGCGGACAATCCTTTGGAGTTTGTTACACGGGCAAAGCATATAATAGACAGACAAAAATCGTCATTGGGAATTGTCGTTATTACCAAAATTTTGGGTTGCCTAGGTAGATGGCAAGGACCCCAGGTAAATATAAAAGTTACGTCAATATGCATAAAGAAACTTGTTTACATTTCAAATGTGTATATTACACAGTCAAATTGCTAACATTAATTTTATCAAAATATTTGTTTCGAAGTCCTTATCTATGGTGATTTATATGTAGACGCTTGCCAAATATGTTTACACCACAATTTCAAGCACAACAGTGGCAATATCAAATATGGTTGGCCCCATCGAAAAGATAGCAATCGGTAAAAATCGAGTAAAAGGATTTTCTTTCTTTGTGTCGGGTGCACCTCAAGTAAGTCAATCGTCATAGCCTCACGTACATTTTTTTTTAAATTTTTAAGTAGGATGTTAAAATATGAAAACCAAAAACATTTAATATATATCATTAATTTAATTTGTTCCACTTATTTTATCTAAATATGAACGCAGGCCCTTTCTGTGCACATTCTGAGCTACATGGACACGATAACAATGCAAGTGATTGCACAAAAGGAATACATCAATGCAGAGATGTTATCAAAGCTCTTTGAAGAAGCTTTCGAGGAGATAAAGGAAGCTTCAATTCATCGCCGGACATCATAGTCACTTTATCAATAGCGGGGATTTTCTTCAATTATTCATGAAAAAACAAGAAAATAATGTTTAGAACATGCACATGTAGTTCAGTGGTAAACAGATTGACTATCTATTATTGTTAAGCGTCGCTTAACATTTAATTGTAAATAGATTTACTATTTCACTACTTATATTTTTGATTATATATTTTTATATTTTTATTTTGCTAGATCAAAAGCTTTAATACAATATAAGATTATTATGCATAAATTTACTTTTTTTTTTAAATTCAAAATTTAGATCTCTTTGAGTTTAAAAGTTTAAGAAGGCGAAGTTTTCTTATTTTTTATATTTTCAATTTTTTAAAAGATCTCCATTAATGAGTTTAGTAAAGCTTTAATACAAGATAGGGTTATTGTGCACAATTTTACTCTCTTTTGAATTCAAACCTTAGATCCCCTATTTAGAGTTTAAAAGTTTAAGAAGGGGAAGATTTCTTGTTTTTTATATTTTCAATTCTCTAAAAAATCTCCATTAATGAGTTCAGTTTTAGAGTGTCGTTCTGCGATTTTGTTGTTTGTGTAGGCTTCAAATTCTATGACAACGTTTTTTTTTTTTTGGCCAAGTCAAGCTATGTTATTTTTGGCCTCACCTTTTTTTTTTTAAAGATTATAAAAAATCAATTTATTTAATATTGTAAAATAGATCTAAATCATCAAATTAGATATTTAAAGGTTTTTAAAAATTTGTATGGCCTATGAATAATAATATAATAATCCCTATGGTATTTTTGCTAGCATTTGTGTGAGGATAGAACTACAAAACCTTGAAATGATAGGTTTGATTTCATGTATGGGTAAGGACTATTAGGAGGTTGACTACAAAAAAATACTCTTTTGATGTCATCTCTACCATGCATGCATGTATTTGACATGATTTTGCCTAGTGAAGAAACCACTACTAAAAAAGGACCGTGAGGGACTAACAAATAAATCATAGTAGAACTCATTTGCCACAGAGTTAAACCTACAAAATAAAATATAACCAATAACATTATAACTAAAAAAACCATAATAAGAGGTTTTAGAAACAATAAAATAAGAGGAGGAAATTGTTTCAAAGACACAAGATCCCAAGGAGGGTCTAGAAGAAGGAAAAAGTAATGCAAAATATGAAAAATCTAAACAAGAGGAAACCATAGAGGAGGATGGCCAAGAAGCTTCCCTGAATAAATATAAGGAACCATAACAAACAAGATGACATAGGAGGACGAGGAAGGGGATGGTCCTCAAAAAATACTTTATGAACCAAGGAAGTAGAAAAAGAAGTTGTAAATAGAAAATAGAGTTGGCTTATTGATGCCTTTCCATAGATCCAAAACCCTAGTCAAAGCTAAAAAATGAAATTATTATCTTAGAATGTGAGGGGTCTAAATGCCCTAGCCAAATATAGATTGGTAATATCATGTATTGGCAGTATATACCTATGAGTCTAAGTATGGTATCATGTATAGGTAGTCCATACCTATGAGTCTATAAAATCATATGTAAAATCATGCATAGCCAAGATGTTCTACATCAATATAGACTCATAGTTATAGACTGCCAATACATGATTTTACCTATGAGTCTATACCTACTCATGTATAGGTTGTATATACCTATGAGTCTATACCTATGGTAAAATATTGTATAGCCAGTATAGCCTTATTGATATAACCTTACAATCTACTTTGAGCATAGACTCATAGGTAAATTAGGCTTTATCATAAATATTTATACACCCAATTCCATTGAGCATAATTCTTTGGAATTTACTTTAATAAAATAGCAAAAACTTAGAAAAGTGATAGTTGAGGATTTTAATATCCCATTAATCCCGAGCAAAAATAAAGTAGGGGTACCTACTTACACACAAGGCCATAGGATATCTAGTAGATTCTTTGACAAAGAGAAGCTTGATAGACCTATATTTGAAGGAGGACAACTATGATTAGACTAGAGAGTTGGACTTGGAGTGAGGGTGAAGAGATTTTTGCCTTGATAAGGGCACTTTGGGAGTTGGATCAGGTAAAATTAACAAATCTAGAAAATTAAAAAGTTTGGGGTCAATATTTTGAACAAAATGTTGGCTTCTTTAAGCCTTTTGTGCCCATGATACAAGAAATATAGTTAGGGTTTGTATTTTTTAGTTTTGTAGGGGTTAGGAAGGTACCCAATATAGGGTATCTTATAATTGGTTTAAGAATCTAGTCAAAACCTTATTTACCATAATAAAAAATATATAAAACTCAATCAAATAGCATGACCTCAGATACTTAAATACCTTGACTTTCAAAGCAAAGACTTAAGTTCAAATTTTATCAAACTATACAATCATAATCATCAAAATGTTGTTAAAATAATATTTCCTCGTTTTAATGCTACATAATAATATTAAACTTTTTATAGTAACAAAAAAGGTCTAAAAAATAATAAGATAAAATAATAGATTTTAAATAAAAGCGTTTGTTTCTTAACATGTTTTATTAAATAAATTTGTAGATTTTAGATTATATATTGAAAGGATTGAGCTTATGTCAAGCATTGTATTATAAAAAATATAGTTTGAATCTAAAGGCAATTAAAAAAAAAAAAATCTATAAAATAGGAATTTTGGATGATATCTTAAATTTATTCATTAAAATAATCCTAGATTTTAGATTATATATTGAAAGGATAGCTTATGTTAGAAATTATAGTTTGAATTCAAAGGTTTTATTGAAAATAAAATATCGATATAATGGAAATTGTAGGTGATATGTTATAGTTATTTATTAAAAAGTTATTAAAATTTTAAAGTTTGGTTTTATATTTGAACTTTTATATAATGAAAATATGATTTTGAATGCCAAGAAATCCTAAAAAAAAATATTGATGTGAAAAAATTATAATAAATAAAACTCATATGTCATTCTAATCATATGTTTCTATCCTTGTGTCTCTTGGCTTGCCCCTCCATGGGTCTTTTTTGCTGGGTTTATTTTGGTTACTCCTCCTTGCCCCTACGAGGGCTTCCTAATTTTTTTGAAAGGGGTTTTCATTTTATTCCGTAATGGGATGTCTTTTCTACGTTTCTGCTAAGGAGTTTTCTTCAATTTGACTTCTTTTTTGTAAAAGGTTACGAGATCCTTTCAAAAATCCTTTACCAATAAAAAATATATATTTTATGAGTGGTAAGACAAAAAAATCATATAATTATAATTATATTTTTTTTTATATATATATATATTCAAATTCAAAAATAAAAAATTAGTAAATATAAAGTATCAAATGAAGAGAATCATTAAACCTTTTAACCATTTTATGTTATTTATAAAATGAAAAGTTAAAAATTTTACTTTATAGAATGAATACTTAAATATTAACTACATTGTTGTTGGTTTATATAGGATCTTTAGAATGCATTCAATGTATTCATTATATAAAATATAAAATGTTATATATGTAGAGCATATTTAAAAGTACTTCCTTTAGGAATTTATTTTAGTATTTTATATTTAATAAAGTTATTATTAAACCCTTATATTTACTATTTTCAAATCAAGAGCATTATTTTATTTTGGTTGGATAATAAGGGGTTGTACTTGGGTCCCCCACCCTTGACAAATTGCATCTCTCTTCTTTAGATCTTGAGATTTTACATTTCTAATCTCAATTGAGATGTTATAGCTAAAAACCAACATAATTTTACATAAAATATCTGAATTCTTGGTTTTTATTTTTTGGATATTTTCAAATTTTTGTATGAATACAATTACTCCAAAATTTAGCATCTTTCTTAACATTTTCCTATAGCAACCTTCACAATATCAAAACTTCACCTCTACTATCTATGCCTTGCATCTTAGTAGATTAATATTTCCAAAACATCACACTATCATAGTCCGCTTTACCAAATATAAATTGCTAGTTTCCTTCCTCACTGAAGTCATAGCTCTTCATTGCTCTTCCCATCGATCGAACCCTATTTGGAAAATATTTACAATTTCATTTTTTACGACTTGAAAAATCATCACTGGCCTTGTTTTGAATGATTGACTTCATAGTATTGTATGTTCCTCAATATTGCTCAGATTTTTGTATATGACCACTCATTTTAAAGATATTCAAATTCTACACAAGTTGGTCCAAGAAACAGTTGAATTGGATAAATATTCATGAAGATATGGCTCCTAAAATATGAGATATTTTCAAGAAAAAAACCCTAATCCTTTGCAGTTTGTAATTTTATTTTTTACGACTTGAAAAATCATCACTGGCCTTGTTTCGAATGGTTGACTTCAGAAGGTAGTATCTCCTTAAATATTTCTTAAATGTTTGCATATAATCACTCATTTTAAAGCTATTCAAATTCTACACAAGTTGGTCCAAGAATCAGTTGAATCGGATAACTCTTCGCAAAGATATGGCTCCTAAAATATGAGATTTTTAGGAAATAAAATTCTAATCCTTCGCACTTTGCAATTTTATTTTTCTCATTATAAGCAACCTTCCATGATCCTTCATCCTTCCCATCCTTCCACTCAACATACCAACCTTTTATTAGAGCTCCTTCAACCATCCCATCCTTCTAGTACAACTCCTTTAGCTAGCTTAGCCTTGCACGCTCCTTCAGCCTTATCAGCCTTTTATGTTCCTTAAGCCATCCCAACATTCCACCCAACAATCCAGTATTTTTATGTAGCTCCTTCATTCGACATAGCCCTCCATGCTCCTTCAACCATCCTATCCTTCCACACTCCTTTAGCCTTAACACTCCAAATAACAACTCATCATTCAGCCTTCCATGCCCCTTCAACCTCTAGCCTTGCACGCTCCTTTAACCTTTATCCTTCCACGCTCCTTCAGCCTCTAGCCTTCCATGCACCTTCAACCTCCATCCTTCCAAACTCCTTCAACCTTTAGATTTGTTGATCGTTAAAGCACAAAACCATTTGTCAGGCCCCTTAGGGGGCAACCCAAGATTTTGGAAATCAAGATCATTATTAAGCCCTTTCATCTTATTCATTTTAAAACCCTAATTCATATTTATATATTAGCTTCATGGTTGGTGGTTTCTATAAAATCTTACATATTTAACATGCATTCAATATCCTCATTATATAAAATATTATGCATTTAAAATATATTCAAAATTTTAATTATTTTAGCATATGGTATTATTTTAGTATTTCATCTTTATAAACTAAAATCAAGTTTGCTACAATTTAGTTAGAGAATGGTATGTAAGGGTTACTACTTGGTTTCTTTGATTTTGAGATCAAGGATATAATCTCTTAACATCTACATCTAAAGGAGTTAACATATATTTTTTTATTGGTTATATGGGATTGAAATGAGTCCTACTTCTATTTCTTAGTTTAGGACTTGTATAAAGGAAACTAAAATTAAATTTAACACAATTTAGTTAGAGAATGATGTACAAGGGTTATAATTTATTTATTTTTAATCTAAATGTTGAAATTTATCTCTTAACATTTTAAGAATATAAGATACAAATTTTATTTTCAACTAGTGATATAGTATTGAAACAAAGACCTATTCATATTACATTATTACCACATAGTGGTATTACAATAATTATAGTGTACAATGGTCACAATTTAATTTCTTCTTGTAGTGGTATCACAATAATTTAGCAATTATGCATGTATCTCTTGGTGATATTTGAACTTGGGGTTCCTTCTTGAAAGTTAAGATATCTAATCGATTGAGCTCATGTTATTTTATTAGCCCATGGGATTTGAACCTAACTGAGTTTGAAACTCCTTACACATTACCAATTACTCCAAATCCCGTGATGAGGTAAAGAAGACTTAGTAGAAAGGTAATTTAATTATTTATTGAAAAACTATATCATAATGGATCATATGTCATATATGTATTTTTTTTTAAATAATTTAAAAAATTATATTAAAACAAGATCATTCACAAGTTGGGATAAGACTCCTCCCAACCTTAGCTGACAAGAACACATGTTTACAAAAATAAAAGAAGATTTGCATTGGAGCCAAATATCTTAAACCATATATCTACAATGATCATCCAAATTAACTAAATATTGGATTTGCTCACCAACCTACTTAATCCTCTCATCCTCAATATCCATTCCATTGTGCTACTGAACCCCTACCTCTTTCTCATTACCCATCTTAACCAGAAAGTCTACCACTTTATTTAGAGCTCTACCCACATAAATTGAAATTAAATCATCTATTCCTTACACAATTACTTAATTTGGGTGACAATAATCCTCAACCTCCATGTCTCCAAAGGAAATTTCCACATGTAATCTAAATCTCCTACCAAGATTTAAGAATTTGATTCTATGGTTATCCTCTTATAACCTTATCTTATTTCCCAGATAGAATAAAATTTGATAGCTAAGGCTTTTGTTTCATTATCCATTGCCCTATAGTTCTAAATAGAGCACTATTCCAACATGATTCATGTAGACCATTCCAATTCTAGCTCTACTTGAATTACCTTTTGGAGATCTCCATTAGTATTAATTTTAATCCAACCTTCTAGAGGTGGTTTCCAACTAGCTTTGTCCTACCCCTATTGCACTTTGGCTTCCTTCTCCAATGTCTCTATATCATCATGAGTTTCCTTTTTAGCATACACTTCCATAATTTATATGACTTTAATCCAAATGACCTATCAAATGCCATTCAAATATGAACATGTTTCTCTAAAAAAATTTCCATTTCTCTCCAACCACACTTGCCACCAAATGAAGTTTAATCAAACATTCCACCCGATGTGAAGAGCTTTAGATTTAAATCTACCCCTCCATATTTTCTAAATATTAATACAATTCAAATCACCATTAACTCAAATTTTATAATCTAAAAACCATCACTCCCAAATTGGACGTGTGAGTGGGCACTCAAACATCAAGTGTTTATATGTTTCCTTTATTTTTTAGCATAAAACATATTGTGATAGACCAATAATTCCCATACATATCAGATTATCAAAATTAAGAATTCCATTGTGCATGAACTACCAGGAAAATAAGTTTACTTTCGGCCAACTTTTGGACTAGCAAATCTTTCTCCAATCCTTAACTTGATATCCATGAGGAGGAGGTTCTAGAAGGATATTATCATATCCATCCTTTAATGTGTATACTCCAAGGCTCCCATAGCCCTAAGAGAATTCATCCTACTTATCTCTACCTATGAGAAATATTTTTTCCAAGAATTTAGTCATGATGGGTGTCAATTCCATAGGGATTAAATTGGCCACTCATCCAATTTCTTAAACTGCTTAAACCTATAATCCTCCATCTAAATAATGTTAAAATATATTTAAATCTGGATCCAACCCCTATTTTTCATGGTTGTTTTACTAGTTGCGATTCTAGGACTTCAACAATGATAGGTGGGTATTGATACCATGAATTTACTTTCCACTTATAACAATGTCATAGAGCTCTTGGCTTGTGAAATAGGAATGAAACTAGTAAAATATCAACAACAAAAAATCCACATATCTATGGAGAATCTACCCTTATTAGAAAATATCTCTCTAACAATTGAAAGTTCAACTATATTTAGCTTCACATAATCTTGAATGAAATAAATATGATCATTCACTAGTTTACTCATGTTCATTTTTTCCATATTTGAAGGAAATTTAATAAAAAAGTAGATGCACTTGCCAACAATTCTATAAGGCAAGAGCATTTTATTCTTAGAATTATAAGGGAAATATCTCAATAATAGAGGATTGGAGAATAAGAACATGAATTCAATAGAACATATACAAATTCTAGAAATACTTAAGACTATAAATTCTTTATTTTTTTGTATTTAAAAAAAATCTAGTGCTCCTATATCTAACTCATAGTATAATTTCTAGAATTTTATCTAAGATTTGGAGTCCCAAGTGCCAAAATTTTTTAACTATCTCGAGGATCAGATTTCTTCAAACGTTAAGAGCATCAAAGTTTTTATAAGACTCGAGCATTGAAGTTTCTACATACTCATGCGTTAGAATTTTGTTTTTTGTGCCATCTATTTGAGTGACGTCTTCTTGCATTTTGGATTATGGTATATTTCAAAAATTTAAACTTTAACTTCTCTATTTTTTTGGGTGTCTTCTATATTTTTGGTGCCTCTATTTTTTTTGTGCTTATGGAGTTTCTAGCATCTATAATCTTTCAAACCTTTAAAATTAGGGAGTGAAGCAATGAAAAGTGAAACATCAAACATCGAGGTAACGTAGGATTAGAGCCATAGAAGTACTATAGTTAAAGTGAAATACCATAATCTAAGAAGAGAATTATTTATAGCTAGCAAGAAATATTAGAATAAGTAATTGTAGCATTAGAGAAAGATATTAAAGAGTGCAATATTGATGGAAGGATAAATGTAATGTGATATCCTCCTTTGCACCATAACATCCTTATTACAATGTTGATCTGAACATCACCTTGACAATTTGGCACATTTTTGGCAACTTGCTCTCTGTTCGTCCCACCCAGGGACGAATACAAACTATCATTCGTCCCACCCAGGGACGAATACAGAATTCGTCCCAGGGTGAGGCGAATAGAATGTTTGACTGGCAAAAAAAGTCAAACTTCGGCAACTCCGCCAGTTAACTGAGGCTTCAGGCCATGCAATTGCGAGGACTAGATTTTATTCGAGAAGAAAGACTTCAGTAATGAGTGTCTTTATTTTAGAAACATCATGCAAGACGATTTTGTAACAGGGAGTTAGCTTTTCTCTCAAAATCGGACATGCAAACTCAAGTGGCGCCCTCGCATGCGCAATTCAAACAAGGAGACCCTAAGGTCTATAAATTGGGGAGTTTTCCCACCCAAAAGATAGACAGAGAAGGAGCATTTTGAGCAACGAAGTGCTGCCCTTTTACTTACTTACGATTTGTGCTTTTACATCCATAATCTCTTAATCGAAAGGGAGGTTATTGGGTGACTTTTGGAGGCACGAATCAAGACCCAAAACCCGATTTTTTTGGCCACAATATCCTACCAATTTGCCGACAACACATCACCACAGGTTTCGGACTCATCCCAAGCGGATTGGTGTCGAAACAAAGTCTCAACCGACGGGTGGTTTGCCTTCGGGCACCCCCTGCCTTATTGCAGGTTTATTCGTCTCACCCCGAAACGAATACCAAACTGTTGCAGGTTTATTCGTCCCACCCCGAAATGAATACGGATCTGTATCGAATTTGGTGACTATTTCTTTTGCAGTATTTTGCTAGTTACATGTTTATGCTTCTATCAAATTTTTAGTCTATTTAGATTCATTTTAATCATCGTTATATTTATCTTTTATATTCATTAACAGTACTCTTTCAGATTTGTGAGTTTCATTATCATACACAGGTGCTACTGACGATTTGTTGTTTCTTTGAACGCAGGAGGAGCAGCAAGGATTAAAGATTCATCAATACCAGCGACGGCAACACTTTGGCCCACCCATTTCACATGTGGGCACGCGGAAGGAGGAACACTAAATCCATGATTGTAATTGAAACTATGTTAACGCTCCTACCCCCTAAAAGGGAGGAGACGTCTTTGTAACCGAATTGGAAGAGTATAAATAAAAAGGGTTGTGCTTTCTATACTTCCTTTTATCTCATTTAAATTCGTCTCTTTTCTTTCATTTCATGCATTTCACTTTATAGGACCTTAAGCGTTAACTTTGGGTTTTGAATACATCGCATTAGTTTTCCTTTCAATCTTCTGGAATCTCGTGCTTTCAATGGCGATCACGGTGGGACCTCTGTCCTCTATTTTTTTTTAGGTTAGATTTCTGATCTGAAATTGCTTGTTTTGATTACAGGTACCTATTTTTTAGTCATTAGACTGTTATTCGTTTCGGTCAACGACGATTACAGAATTGGGATTCGTCTCACCCAGGGGCGAATAGGCATTCGTCCTACCCTGGAACGAATACGGTTCTGATATTCGTCTCACCCAGGGACGAATAGCGTTCTATGCATTTTTTAGAGCAGCAAATCAGAAACATCCTTTTGGGCAGAGAAGAGGTAGGGGTTTTTAACAAGCCTCTATCAAATTTCTGTTTTCTGTTTTTTGATTTTTAGTTTTTGTATGGCTTAGGGAAAGTTTCCTTTTTTTTTTTCCTGTTTCATTTTTTTGCAAATTAAAATGAACCCCACACATCACGTGGTTACTTAAACCAAGGAGCTGGTCGTAAAACCCCAGCCCTTGAGCAAGACCAACAGTGGATTTCATCACCACGTTGGCTTGGATATTTGCATACATTACCCCGATCGCACTGTTGCTAGACGTAAATCCTGATGAAAGCTGACCAAGTGTAGCTAGGGTGATTCCTAGCGCATGAGGATAAGTCTTCTATGGTAGGTGTCATAAACAGAGTGATTCCCCTTCCGTACCACCTATGTTCCACGTATCATCTGCTCTCACGTACCTATAGTCTCCCTCACGTAAGGGCGGGTATATAGAGAGGTTGGTATATCGGTCCGGCAATGGTATATTGAAGGGGCGACCATTTTGGGAGTCATAAGAGCCTTCATAATTGCATTTAAATGGTTTTCATAAAAATCTTTCAAAAAAACAAACAACAAAACACACTAAACCAGATTTAGGGCACACTTTTAATCTTTAAAAGAGATAATCATTGCTTGTGTGTGTATGCTATTTTCTGTTTAGAGTATAAAAAAAAAAATCATAAAAAGAAAAATCCAAAAAAGAATCTCCGCATCTTTAGGTTAACATCACCATGGTGTACACCCGTAGCCAAGCCCAATCACGGGCAGAAGCTACAGAGAATGCACCAAGGGGGACAAGTCGCCTCCGATATAGTCCTAAAGACTTGGCCATCCCGCCTTGGCGGCAGGATACACAAGTTAGTCCACACCATGCAGTTACAGAACATGACTTTAGAGGCACCTCCTTGAGGGGCACTCCAACTCATGCCATCACTAGACAAGACTATAGAGGCACCTCCTTAAGGGGTACTCCCATTCAAGCAAAGATCCTTTCAAGAAGACAACCTACATGTAGCACTTGACCTAGATATAAGGCCTCCCTTGGAAGCTCGTTATGGGTGGCCTAGTGATGAAGTGCTTGAACAACAAAGGGTCCACAAGGAGGAACCATATGATTTTGTTACTCCTAATTTACCCCCGATTAATGTCAGACACACTAGACCATATCCAGAATATCAGGTTCTCCCGACAGGGCAAGACAATTCTGCCCGCACCTTTTATGCATATAACAGAGAATGTGAGGAAGATCACTACGTTCCTCAAGAACAGTACATAGCATGGGAACGATGCACGTCTGCACCCGCTTTATATCCAGATCGCTCATTGAGACCAGAGCTTCAAGTCAATGCTGCTAACCTCGATAGAGGGAAGCAACATATAGGGGTCTCGGAGTACCATGACCGAGAAAGACATGTAGGGGAGGCATCTAGGCCTCCTAACCAAGAGACGATGGAACAAAATGACTTGGCATTTGCCAAACTAGCCGCCCGCCAAGCGCAAATCACGCGGCTTAGGCAAGACCAACAACAATTAGAACATTTGTGTCGCCTTAATCAAGAGCGCATTCAACGTCAAACAGCTGAATTGCTTCACAACAATGCGCCTGAGAAGGCCCCAGTCCCTCGCGCACAGAAATCTGAGATGTATGTGAGGCACAACCCCTTAGTGCGAGATAGGTCTCCGCGACTTCATCAAGCACTGCCTCTAAGACCTCCTAGACTTGAGCGGGAGGCCACTCCCCGAAACCGTGATGGGCATCCTCCGTGGGCACCCATCAATGTTTACAGGCCTAGGCCAGACACTCCTCAAGAAGCTTATGAGGATTATGAACAAGAAGAAGAGCGGGCTGAAATGCCCTATCAAGGCAGAAGGGGTGCTACCCAGCTATCCCTCCAAAGGCCTCAAGTTCCCCACAACCCACAGCGGGAGCAAACCAAGGAGGAGGAGATTAAGTCCTCCGATGCATACAAAGTGTTGTTAGAATGCTTAGAGACTATGGAACTCAAGACTTCTGGGCCCCAAAAGCCTACTTTACGCCAACTCCGTAGTCATCCTGTGCATCCGTCAGTGTCGGCACCTCCATACCCCGAACATTTTAAGCTGCCCCAGTTGGCACTCTTTAGAGGGGAAGAAGATGCTCAAGAGCATGTGACTCGATTCTTGAGCCAATGCTTCGGTATTCAAGACAATGATGCATTGCTATTAAGAACATTTATAACCACATTCGTAGGACCTGCCTCGGATTGGTTTACCCATTTACCGAAGCATAGCATCTACAACTTGGATCAGCTAGTGGACGCGTTCCTAGAACGTTTCGCTTTCAACACAAAGAAAAAGGCGTCACTAAGTGATCTAGCTAGCCTCAAGCAGTATGAGGAGGAATCTATGGTGGCATATGGGAATCGATGGAGGACATTGCTTTCAAAGCTATCCTACCTCCCTCCTATGTCCGACCTAACTCAAATGTTCGCAAAGAGTTGTTTGCGATCGATCTCTGTGCTATTGCAGCTGCAACAATATGCCACTTTAGAAGAAGCTCTGGCGCAAGCTAGAATTATCGAAGAGATCAAGATACAGGATGGCAAAATTGCCAAGCCTAAGAAAAAAGAATGGAATAAGAGCACTAAAATAGGGACTACGCAACAGAAACCCATCGCGGTCAATCAAGTTGCTATCAACGCCCCTAAGCCTGCCCAAGCAACACAGCCTCCAAAGGCTAATTATCAGGCAGTGCCTCCCAACAACTATGAGAGAGAAAATAAAAAATAGGACCACAATCAGCAGCGTCGCCCTAGGCGGCAATTTACACCATACACCGAGTCCAGGGACTCCTTGTTTGACCGTTTGTCAGCGGCAAACTTGATTAATCTACCAGAGATTCAAACAATAGATCCTAATGCGCCAAAGCCTAAGGGCTACAGAGAGGATCTTTACTATAGGTTCCATAGAAGGAAAGGGCATGACCTTAACGCCTGTTGGAAGTTCAAAGGTTTAGTGCAAGATCTCATTGACAACAATACATTGGTAGTGGATAATCCCATAGCGCCTAACAACCAACAAATGGGCATTTTCAGAGATCCTTTGCCCGCACATGATGCACAAGCAAAACCTCTTCATGTCAATGAGGTGCAACAGAATTGCCCCATGGAAGGGTATGTGGGGATGATAAGCATCGTGACTCGAAACAAGAGATACCCAGGAGCTGCCCCCACGGCAGCCACAAGAGAAGTTCCATCAACGTCACAAACTCAACCGACCCCTACACAGCTTCCCCCGCCTAGACCAGTGGCCACGATTCGAACTAGACTTACTCAAAGTCTAAGGACCACGTCGGCTAGGCTCTCCATATATGAGCTTATTCAACAATCAGTGCCCCATCGGGAGGCTCTCATGGAGATCTTAAAGGCAATTGAGCTGCATCCCCATGAAGCAAATTCTTTCAACAACTTCGTGGGCCATGTGAAACAATGTATGAAACCAGTCATCACCTTTCGAGAAGATGAATTAAAATTGGTGGCTGGTGATGTGGCGGATCCACCCTTGCACGTTATTGCATGGGTCAATGGGATTCCGTATAAGCGGGTGTTGGTAGACACTGGTTCATCCAGTAACATTATTACAACCGCCGCCTTAAAACATTTGAAGTTGCCAGCCTCTCACATCGTACCTTCCACTTATACTCTTCGAGCATTCAATGATGCGATATGCTCGATAGTTGGCAC
Source organism: Wollemia nobilis (assembly GCA_028583015.1). Lineage (NCBI taxonomy): Eukaryota > Viridiplantae > Streptophyta > Pinopsida > Araucariales > Araucariaceae > Wollemia > Wollemia nobilis. Next base: position 7,865 of record JAQPPZ010010114.1, on the reverse strand, counting down.
AATTGTCCTACCCATACAAGTGGGACAAAAGAACATTCATACATTGTGCCACATTTTAGAAGGTGAGATGGCTTACAATATCTTGCTGGGGCGACCTTGGATCCGGGACATGAAGTGTGTCCCTTCAATTGCTCATCAATGTTTAAAGTATACATTTGAAGGACAAGTGCATGTGGTCCCTACAGATTTAGAACCTTTCAAATACTGCAATTCAGTGCAACTAATGCCGCAGTCGACCCTTCCTTCAACGCATGTGGATTTTTAGTTAAATCCATCTAAAAGGGGTCTGATTACGCAAGAATATCCATTACCAAATCAATCAAATTCCCAGGTGGGTTCATCTTCTTCATCTGGTCCTCCCACAACGACGCCACCTATGGTGGCCACACCAACGGACAAAGGAAAGAAGCCCCTGGAAGAGGAACCACCCTTAGTCTCCAACATCTCGATAGAAGAGATGCCTAATAGAATGGAAGTCGAGATGCCTAGTTCACCCCACATGGAGTGGACTCAGGGAGAACTCCCATTCGCTTCCTCTCAATCACCAACGATTATTGTTGAGATGTCTAACACAGGCATGGGGGAGTATATAGTGCGCAATGTTGTAGCAACGCCCACACTTGAGTCTATGCAAGACATGGGGAGACCTAGACTCCCCATAGGCTCTGTGGTGCCTCTAGGCTACCCACCTAATCAGACAAACTTCATTTTTGGGGGCCTCGGATAATGGCGTTGAACCTTCCCTACAAGAAGAGGAAGATGAAGAGCCCTTTGTGGAGGATGTCAATTATCTGTCTAACCCAGACTTCGCATTACGATATCTTAGCCAATGCAATTGGCATGGATATGGGTTGGGCAGGTATGAACAAGGAGTGCATGTTTTGTGCCAACCAAGATACCAAATGCCTTATGACAAGTCAGGAGTAGGGTTTAATCACCCTTTGCCCCTCGACATCTTGGTCAAAAACATGCAAGGCCTAGGGATAGGCAACAAGGATGGGTTGGCATCAGATCCATATGCCAATCCAAATACAACTTATACATTGGGGGATTATTTCCCATTACACACAACCAACCTTGTTGACCTCAACAACCCTTTCCCTTCGGTCGCAATGGGAGACAATTCCAGGACTCACCTCCATGAAGGGTATGACCAAGACCAAGCAGAGTCTTTGGATGATGAGTTGGAGTACGAGGTGTCACCTTGGGATCCTCTTGAGTCAGGAAGCAATCATTCCCACATGCTTCCCATGGATGATTATCAAGAAAGCTTCTTGACCATGTTCCCATTGAATGATCCCATTGAGCATAGATTACCTCAAGAAAATCAGGTCCCCCCGTAGAGAGCGGCACAACCTCGTTGGGACCATATTAATTTGCTCGAGCAAGATGAGCTTCCCATGTCGCAAGCAGTTATTGGAGCCAATGAAGGCCTGTGGATCTCTGACAGTGATTACGAAGATGAAACCGAGATGGCCTATCTCAACCACATGCGACAAATGCAACAACAATATCCCTTGGACATAGATGACATGTTTGAACACTTACACATAGGTCCAAGACATAGGTGGCACCTCAACCCGACGTAGTTATAGCAATTACTGCACCCGCCACTCTAGGTACACAGAGAGCATCTTCCACCTGGAGACCCTATCAAACCATCAGTGCCTAGGGCAGACCCTAGTTTGCATGTCCACGCATAGGGCTGATCCCTTTGTGCCAGTGCCTACAGAGCTAGATCCAATGCATCAAGAACATCCAGAATGTCAGAGTTATCACACCTGCGGTAATGGAGGTTACAATCATTTCATAAACATGATCTCCATTGACTTGACCGCCCCCATCCATGATCCAGCCAATCCAACATGGTCATTGCATCTAGACATAGAGGCTATAGATTGGGATCACGCTGACACACCACCATCCCCATCAGAGTATTGGCCTTGCGGTGGGATGTTTCATTTCACTCCAGGACAGACTCAGGATGTCTTCCATGCTGAAGAGGAACTTGACGTTCCTAATGATGATCTTAATTCAGCAAATGATATCCATCTGATCCCAACTCCACACCAGTTGGAGGACGGATCCCACATGTCGATCGAGGCAACGACTGATGTAGACATCGGCACAGATCCAATGAATCCATGGATTCTCAAGCTAGGGGTAAGTCTCTCCCCCGAAGAGCAAGCCGATTATGTTGCCCTTCTTAAGGAGAAGAAGGAGGTTTTTGCATGGTCATACAAGGATATGCCGGGACTAGACCCACAACTAGTCACGCATAATTTAACGCTTGATCCGACAATCAAGCCAGTAAAGCAAAAACTACGCAAGATGCACCCAACAGTGGCCTTAATGGTAAAAGACGAGTTACAAAAGTTGTTGGATGCATAGTTTGTCATCTGTGTGGATTATCCGCCATGGTTGTCTAACATGGTTCCCGTCAAGAAGCCCGATGGGAGGATTCGCATATGCACCGATTTTTGAGATCTAAACAAAGCGAGTCCTAAGGATGATTTTCCCTTGCCAAGCATTGACGCGTTGGTAGACGCTACAGCGGGCCACGAAATGCTTTCCCTCATGGATGGTTTCTCAGGATACAATCAGATTCGTATTAATCTCGAGGACCAACTAAAAATGGCATTCACAACGCCTTGGGGGACATTTTGTTATAAGGTCATGCCTTTTGGCCTTAAAAATGCCGGCGCCACCTACCAACGTGCCATGACGTACATCTTCCATGATTACATGCACAAAACTTTGGAAGATTACATGGATGATTTGTTGGCCAAATCTCTTTTGCGCCCGGATCACCTCGGTGACTTGAGCAAGGTCCTTGATCGCCTCATTGAGCATAAAGTCAGACTAAACCCCAAGAAGTGCGTCTTTGGCATCACCTCTGGCAAGCTCTTGGGTTTCATAGTCTCCAAACGAGGAATCGAGGTGGATCCCAACAAAGTCAAGGCAATCCTTGAAATGCTTCCCCCAACTACCATCAAGCAGCTCAGAAGTCTACAGGGAAAGGTCGCGTCGATCAAACGCTTCATAGCGCAGCTATCTGACAAGTGCCGACCCATGAATAAATTATTGCATAAGGGGGTAGCATTCCATTGGGATGACGAGTGCCAGTCAGCCTTTGATGATATTAAATAGTACTTGGCTTCACTGCCATATTGGCACCACCTAGACCAGGAGTGCCGTTCTACTTATACATCTCAGCTACCGAGGTGGCACTGGGCGCCATGCTGTCCCAAAAAAATGAGCTTCACAAAGAACAGGCTACATACTATCTTAGCCGCACCCTGGTCAGTTATGAACTTAACTATGCATACGTTGAAAAGCTCTGCTTGGCAGTGGTGTTTGCTACCAAAAAGCTACGCCACTACATGCTTAGTAATAAGATGTATGTTGTGTCTAAGGAGAATCCATTGCGATACATGATGAGTCGTACTTATCATAGTAGCCGCACGGCAAAATGGATCATGTTGTTGATGGAGTTTGACATAGAATTCATTGGACAAAAATCCATAAAAGGTCAAGTCATCGCCGATCAACTAGCCGAGGCTCCTCTTGAAGACGATCAGCCTCTGACCTTCGAACTACCTGATGATGGGGTCTTCCATGTTTCAGAATCGCCAGATTCTGATGAGCCTGAGTCACAGGCTGACATAACCCTATTCTTTGATGGTTCTAAGTGTGAGCAAGGAGGTGGCACGGGAATTGTATTCTTCACTCCACAAGGGGCTCCAATGCCTCTGTCATTTAAATTAGACTTCCCGTGCACCAATAACAATGCAGAATACGAAGCCTTGCTCATAGGTCTTCGGACAACAGTCACCATGAACATTAAACGATTGAACATCTTTGGTGACTCGTTGTTAATTGTCAATCAAGTTAAGGGGATATTCCAATGTAAATGCCCAGTTCTCGCAGGCTTATAAAGCCCTTGTGGACAAATTCCTGGCACAACTTGAATGGTACGACATCGAGGCACTCCCTCGATCATCGAATCATTTTGCGGATACTATGGCCTCCTTGGGGTCACTAATCCCGCAAGACCTTTTCGGTGAAATGACAACCATTCAGGTCAAGACATTATCGCAACCCGCGATGGAGCGTGCAAGCTCTGACCTCACGCCAGGAATCCACTTGATCCAGATTGAACCATCTTCGGATAGGTTTTCTCGAATCCAAGATTGTTTGACTCAAGCCAACTGGGGGTCCTTGTTCTCCCCTACCCCTCTTAATAGCAACACAATGCTATTTTTACAAGTTCTTTCCCGCTCAACTTTTGCTCGGGATGAACTTCAAGAGGGATTGGCCGTTCATACCATCGAGGTTTCTGATCAGCAGGATTGGTACACACCCCTAAGGGATTACCTCAAGCTAGGTACTCTCCCACTTGGATTGACACAAGCCACGAAAATATCATTCAAATAGAAAGCGACAAAACATGTCTTGCTAGGAGACATTTTGTATCGTCGAAGCTATGAAGGAATCCTCCTCCATTGCTTGGACCAACAAGAGTCCGCTTGGGCGATCACCCAAGCCCACGATGGTACATGTGGTGGCCACTTCAGTGGTATGGCCATCGCAAAGCGCATTCTCCGCATGGGTTATTATTGGCCATCTTTAGAGCGAGATTGTTGCGCATATGTGAAGAAGTGCGTGAAGTGTCAACATCATGCCAATTTGACACATGTACCTTCTCAGGCCTTGCAACCGATCCAATCGGCTTGGCCTTTTTTGCAGTGGGGCTTTGATCTAATCGAAAAGATCTCCCCTACGTCGTCGGGGCATCACACATTTATCATTACAGCCACAGAGTATTTTACCAAGTGGGTGGAAGCAATTTCGTTAACCTCTACGACTGGACCCCGCATTGCGGAGTTTATTTTGCATAATATCATATGTCATTTTGGTATTCCATCCAAGATCCTCTCGGATAATGGGACACCCTTCAAGAACAAAGATGTGCATGCTTTGACCACAAAGTACAAAATTCAGCATAGTTTTTCAACACCCTATTATCCGTAGGCAAATGGGCAAGCAGAGGCGTCTAATAAAATGCTCATCGCCATCCTCAAAAATACTGTCATAGATAATCATAAGGATTGGCACATTCAGATCCCGCTTGCCCTATGGGCTTATCGCACTAGTATTCGGACGCCCACTGGGGCAACTCCATTTTCGCTGGTGTATGGCTCCGAGGCTGTCATGCCTCTTGAGTTGGAAATCCCTTCGCTGCGCATATCACTGCAAGAGTTCATCGATGATGACACTGCGCGATAGGCCCGGTTAGATCAACTTACGTTGCTTGACGAACGACGCGTCAATGCTCTCGAGCATTTGCGTATCTATCAAGAGCGACTTAAGAGAGCATATAATATGAAGGTTCACCTAAGGGATTTTTAGGTTGGAGATTTGGTCTTAAAGGAGAACCAACAGAATTCTAATTTACCGTCCCATCTGAGGGACAAGTTTGCAACAAACTGGTTAGGTCCTTATGTGATTGATAGTCGAATAGGACCTGGAACTTACCGGCTTGCCTCTCTTGAAGGAATCAAGGAGCTCGAACCCTTGAACATCATTCATTTGAGGCCATTCCACATTTAGAGAGCCATAGTCCAACCAAAAGCTCCAAGGATTCTCACAATCGCTTGGTCAACCCCAAAATGCCCCAAAGGTGTCCATACACCCTTTGGTCAACCCAAAAGCTCCAAGGATTCTCACAATCGCTTGGTCAACCCCAAAATGCCCCAAAGGTATCTATACACCCTTTGGTCAAACCAAAAGCTCCAAGGATTCCCATAATCGCTTGGTCAACCCCACAAATGCCCCAAAGGTATCCATAAACCCTTTGGTCAAACCAAAAGCTCCAAGGGTTACCATAACCGCTTGGTCAAAACAAATATTCAAAAATAAACAAAAAACAATAAAATCATCAAAAATAACAAAAAAAAAAATTGCATCTCCATTCCATGCATACTCATAAAACATCAAAAATACAAAAATATAGGTTGCATTAGGCATCATATTCATACATTGCATATTTGTTGGTTATACAAGTCAAAAGCACCATAGACTGTCCTTACTTGACAATCCCATCATCTTCCACATCACATCAATTTTATCAATGCTTACATCCCGCATCACACCATCCCATTTTTTTAGCATTAGTCGGTTGTCTCCTAATGTATTTAGGGTTTTCGTCATTCAGCTGTCTTTACCTTTCTAGCCAAAAATTGTACACAGTCAAACAAATTTTACACAGGAAAATTTTACTTGGGTCACACCTCGTTATGTAATATCCCTACACAAATTTACACACATAAAATAATTCCTAAGTTGTGTGAACGCCAGAGAAACCTACAAAGCAGTCTAGGGTACCATCGGTGAAAGATTAGCCTGTTCATCCCCCTGTGCGAATGGTTCAAGAATGCTGAGAATTGACAAAAGGACAAGCTCTTCCCCATCCATTCCTCCTAATCAACAAGTGGTTTCCATCACTAACAAAAATTCAAAAAAATCACCATTGGTTCCTAAGGTTGTAAGGATTCGTACTACACGTCCCTACCAAGGATGGGTAGTCATCCCCAAGGCCTAAAAGAATCAATGACCATTCCAAAAAAAAAAAACCATTTCCACAAGCCATCATCACAATCACCTTTGGTCTCTCAGGTCGTAAGGATTCATACTACACGTCCCTGCCAAGGATGGGTAGTCATCCCCAAGGCCTAAAAATATCAATACCCTCACTTCATAATCTCCATACTACCCGTTGGTTCCCAAAGTCGTAAGGATTCGTACTACACGTCCCTGCCAAGGATGGGTAGTCATCCCCAAGGCCTAAAAGGATCAATGTTATTACAAAGCTCAAAAGCCAAATCAAATAACAGTGGTTATCACCACTATTCAAAATCCTTGCTCAAAAGAACACAAAAAAGAAGAAGAACAAAATAAACAGTGATTTTCATCACTTTGTATACGAGCAAATATCCCAAACCATTGAACCGATAAAAAACCTGAACTTGAATCCCTGGAATTCTCAGCATTCGAAAACCATCTAGGTGATCCTCATTACAGGTTTGGTGGATAGCCTACCTGGCAATGGCGGTATCCTACCCGCATGACGATATGTCTGTCACATTAGCTTTGCATGTGAGCAGACCAATGTTTGCATGTGGATGAGCTAGCTTATGGTACCCTAGATTGTCCCATGGATTAATCTTCCTAAATCCAATAATGGAGTTAGTGGAGCTAGTTAGGTGATCCTCAGTACAGGTTTGGTTGATAGCCTATCTAGAACTGGCGGTATCCTGACAAATACCACATAAATGAACTCAATTGCACACACAGGGATGTGAAATAACTTGGTTAACCTCCAAGTTGGATTTATACCTTGTTTACAAGTCTTGCGAGATAAATGCACAATCTTGGCTAGTTAGTTAAAATATCTGAATCTCAAGAAAAGCTTAACTACATTATTAAACAACTGGTACATTTTATTCCATACATCATCATCAAAAAATATGCAAAATACAAAAACAAAGTTTTCACATGCAAAGTTATTCCACACAGTCATCCCATTAGTTCAACAAGTCAGTCAAGTCTTGTATAGTCTAAGGTGCATCGACAAGTAATCAACAAATAATTTCATTCATTCCATATGCACACATCATACAAATTAGAACCATCACATTTATACAAGCATTTGCATACCATCAATGTAAATACATGTCCATAAAAACACACCATGAAAAGTTCATAAAAACCAAAAACAAGAGTCGTCTGTATATATATCATCAAAAATGCCCGTAGGCTACAAATAAACCGGTCCTCTAATGGTGGAGAATCGATCTTACGTA